>CM021107.1:48967427-49047743 GCA_007115665.2 Sequoiadendron giganteum | reverse complement strand
GCATGTATATATATATATACTTCATATACATATATATATATATAATTATTCTTTTACTTATATCCATTAGTATTCATATATATATGTTTATATAATTATTCTTTCCTTATATATATTCTTTATTCATTGCATATTATTCATTATAAAATTTATCTATATCTATGCATATATACTTGTATGCCTATTAAATAATATACATATATCAAATGGCTCTATATTCCAATGCATAACAATCATTGTTGCTGCTGCTATATGTTGATGGAGAGGGCTAGGAGTATGCTCAGTGCAATTGGCCCAGAACAAAAGATTTGGGCAAAAGCAGTTGCCACAACTTGTTACCTAGATAACAGGTCTCCTTATATTAACTCTTATTGATAAGACACATATAGAGGTGTGATCGGACAAAAAACTTTCATTGAAACATTTTCGACTCTTTGGTTGTAAGTCATATGCACATGTGCCCAAGGAGAAGTGGTCAAAATTGGAGAACAAGGTTGCAAAATGTATCTTCATTAGCTTTGGTGTTGGTGTGAAAGGATTCAAACTTTGGGACCCTATGGCTGAGAAAGTTTTGTATAGTAGAAGTGTTATTTTTAGAGAAATCGAGTCTCCTTCCATAGTATTGCAGTCAAAGGAGGATGGAAAGAAACATTTGGTTCAACTAACCCCAAAGATCAAGAAGATTGATGCAAAAGCCCATAGAGGACATGTAGAGAAGGAGAGTTCAAATCATTTAGAGAGTTCTAAAGAAGAGATAGAACTTCCACCTCAATCATTGAGGAGGTCCACTTGGAAAAGAAAACAACTAGATAGGTATACTCCCCCTGATTGGAGATGTATTTTTCTTTTGATTACTAACATTGATGAGCCTAGGATTGTAAAAGAGGCTATAGGTATGAATGGTGTAGAGTCCTTGAAGGTGGCCATGGATAAGGAGATGGTTTCTTTGAAGAGAAATAACACATAGGACTTGGTACCTTTGCTTGATGGACAAAAATTTGTTGGATGCAAATGGGTGTTCAAAAGAAAAAGAGTTTGATGGTAGTGTTGAGAAGTACAAGGTGAGATTTGTTGTGAAGGGTTATTTTGAGGTTGACAGAACAAACTATGGTGAGATTTTCTATCTAGTAGCAAAGCTAATTTCCATTTGATTTTTAATGTCTCTTGCTGTAGTGTATGCTATTGAGGTTGAACAAATGGATGGGAAGACAACATTCCTTCATGGTGATTTGGAGGAAGAGATTTATATGACATAGCTAGAGCACTACATTGAGAAAGGTAATGAACATTTGGTTTGTAAGTTAAACAAATCTTTGTATGGCCTTGAGTAATTTCTTAGGATGAGGTACCAAAAGTTTGATTCTTTTGTGTTGAGTTTTGGATTTGTGAGATTCAAATCAGATCATTGCATTTACAATAAGTTGGATGATGATTGTATTTGCATTATTTCATTTTTGTTGATAATATGTTGTTTTTTTGTAATGAGAAATATTTGATTTGTGAATTGAAATTTCAACTTTCAACACAGTTTGAGATGGAATTAGGGGCAACTAGGTACATCTTGGGGATGAAGATCAAAAGAGATAGAGTGAACAAAAAACTTTGTTTGAGCCAAATTAAGTTTGTGAACTTAGTGTTGGAGAGGTTTAACATGTTAGATTGTAGGCAATTGTGTGTTCCCGTAATGATGGGAACAAAGTTATTTGTTGAGCAATCTTTATCTAATTTATGGCTAATCTTGGATGAGTACATTGGGATGCAGTGAATGTCTTCATGTATTTGTAGGGTATTTCTAATTATTCCTTATGCAATCATAGCTACCTTATAGGGGATAAACATTTAGGTTGTATTCGTGGATTTATTGATTTAGAATTGGGTTGAAGATATCAACTGTAGAAGATCCAACAATGGATACGTTTTCACTATGTTTGGTTTTGTAATTGGTTGGATAGGCGATAGGTTGTGGTTGTTTTGTCTTCTATAGAAGTAGAGTACATGGCAACAACTCATGCTTGTAAGGAAGCCATTTGGCTTAAGAGATTGTGTTCAGATGTTAGGCTAGAGGCAAGAGCCATTATGGTTTATTGTGATAGTTAGAGTGTCATATGTCTAACAAAGAACTTGACCTTTCATGTAGGGACAAAGCATATTGATGTTTAGTACCATTTTGTTCGATATGGTAGAGGATGGAAGGGTGATGTTAGAAAAGTTGACACTTTGCAGAATGTTGCAAATGCATTACCAAAGCCAATGAACATAAAAAAGTTTAGTTGGTGCTATGAGTCTATGGGCTTGTCGTCTCTTAGCCATTAGATCATGGTGTTAATACTCCCATTGCTCTTGCAAGGTGTTTTGCAAGTGGGGGCATGTTAGGGAACATGTGCCAACCTTACTCCTAATGTTAAAATTATAAAAAGTGTAATTTTTAAATTATAAATAGAAAAACTTAATTTTTGGGCTATGAAGTTGGGTTTTGGCGAAAAAAAAATATTTCAAGTTGTTCGACACTACCAAGGGGGTGCTTGTTGCATAGGTCTCTTTAAGCTCTACAATTTAAAAAAATGGGGGTCCAATTGGCCTCCTAGATCAAAAGTTATGGTCTCTGAGATTTCACATAGGAAATGTAGAAGCATGTTGGACACATAAAAGAGCTACAAGGAGTTACTCTTGGTGACCAACTTATGATTCGTGTTATGACACATCATAAGGTATCTTTGGCTGGAGATAATGGAACCAAAATGGAATGCTCAAATTGGTGAGTGGATTAAAACTGGGTTATGAAAGGTGGAAGGAATATGCTATTTTTAGCCTATGGACACATCTTGAGATTTAAGATTTGGGCACCACTTTTTAGGTGGTTTTAGCTCATGGTTTTCTAATTATCATTTGATGGTTTTATGTATTGTATCTCCTACATATTAGGTGTTTGAGATGGAGGTTGTGGTTGTGAGAATTCTTTTAGATCTCTGGTTGGTTATACACCTGCACAAGCTTGCTCTGCAAGTGTATTGTAATTGTGTTGTTTATTCAATAATATGTTGAGCTGCTTTGAAGTGTGGGGTTTTTCTCCCAAAAGGGCTTTCCCCATTACATTTGTGTTATGGTATATTGTTTATTTCATGTTTATATGCATTTCTTCTTTCTATAATTATTAATAGATTGAAATTTGTACAACACTCTCCACAGAATTTTAGTGTAGGAAGGGTTTCCGCATACCTTGCTTCCTTTCAATTTTTTTTGTAAGTTGCTGTACCTTTCAGGAGTTGTAGAGGTTTTTTGTACCAATATACCCCAGGCCATACAATTCCTATGGGAGTTTCAGTTGCAACATTATTTGGAGGTTGCTATACCATTCTATGTACAGTCACTAAAAATATTGTGAGTGCCTTCATGCAGTTGAGCAAATCATGTGGTCTTTGCATAAGTTTTTTGCTATTCATTGGCTGTAATGGTATTTTTTATATCAGCATTTAACCAATGTTCAGATTGCTGCAATATGAATAATATCAATGTGAAGAATTGAATTTCAATGGTTTAATATTGTTGTTTTCTTGCTGAAATTATCAGTCTATGATATTCAAGTATTGCATAAGTTAGAAAATACAAAAAAAGGTGTAGGGTTTATGAATATTCTGAAATGGGAATATTTTTGAAGGATTCTTTTTGCTTATGCAATCTATTGCTCTATCTTTTTGGTATTGTTATCTATCTATATATATAATTCATCCACTATATGCTCTCACCTTTTTCCTACTGGACTTAGGTGATCAAGAAGTGGTGGATAATCATATTTACTCATTGTATGCTCTCAATTCACTCTCATGGGATCTTGGTGATCAAAAAGTGGTAAATGTTTTATGTTATAATTTTGTTGAGGTCATCACATCGTTCATACTAAGTTACAAATTGAAGTATCCATGGATTTTATCATGGGAGTGCCCAAGCCTAAAGACATGGGGGTGATACTCGTCATAGAGATAATATCCAAACAACCTGGAATCCAAAAATCACAATCAATGATTGGGATCTAGTTTGAAGCAATTTTAGGAGAAACTTGTTTGCAACTCTCGTTTGGTTTGGGCATAACTCTTTGTACCATCTACAATCAAAGTGGTAACAAAGATATTTAACAAATACTTGAAGGATATCTTTGATTTGCCTCTAATAAACAATCTTAGTAGTCACATAGTCACACTTTGCTGAATGGTGATACAATATTTTTTTCATAATCAACCAAAATGACACCCTTTGAAACATTGTAAGGATATTCCTCACCATCCATCACTTCATATTTGCATAAGAACACTAGGTTCTAGGTAGTAGGTCACATTCAACATTAAGCTATGATATAGATTATTTTCATTACCTTGATTCTATATGTTTGGTGTGGTCAACCGACAATGCCTATATTATGTTTTGTTAATATGGTTGTACCTGATTATGTATTATTAGTTCATTGACTTTTGAGTAGTTATAGCAATCAGTTGGTAGACAGTTGTGTTCTGCTTGGCAATTGTTGGGTGCTTTAAATAAAATTTGCATAGTAAGGGAAAGTAGTTTGGTCCTTGGTTGATCATTATTGGTCTACTTTTATTATAATTTCATGTGCGAATAAAGATATATTTTACTACTCTATTTGTTCATTATTTGAAGTATTAGTTTTATTAGAAAGAAGAGTAAACATTTGGATCTATTGCCTTAAAATAAATTAGGTCTGATATAAGATATTCATGCCCTTAGACCCCAATAAAGATGGGAAGAGGCCACAATGTGGTCAAGACCAAGAGATCAGACTATCTTTAATATTGACAGAGCAAAGAGAACAATGAAGACTATGAGAGGTAGCTGAAGAGGCTCTAGTAGTGCACATTTGAAGTTGACGTTTGTTTCAAAGTACAAGTTGGAGTGGGAATGTGAGTAGGAGTTAGCTGGAAAAACTCTTACGAAAATATTCAACCCATTACAAATAACCACATGAAGGACGAGTGGGTACAAATAGCAAGACATCTTCCAATACTAGACAAAGTGTGGGTGGATCTTGTTGACCAAATTTAGTGTGAAGAAGAATCAATAGACTCCTTCACAAACAAAGAGAGAAAAGCATATGAGAGCAACCTTCAAGGCATAAAAGAGTTGTCAATTGAAGGAGAAGAAAACAAACCAAAAACCCCAAGGCTAAGGGTGTATAAAAGAGAACTTAGAGAACTTGATGGCGAATCAAGTGTGTGGAATGCTAAAGCTACAGGAAGAGTAGAGTATTCTCACATGGCCAAGAGTGTGAGAGGAGCACTAGAATGTTTAAATCAGAACTATGTAACTAGTAGGTTCCAAGCTCTAGGTTTTAATCACAACAAAATCATGTTGACTCCACAATCAGGGCCCAGTGTAGAAAGGTGGAAGCTGCCCAAGTTTACAAGCAATGGATCAAAGGATCTTGCAAAGCATTGAAAGACTTGTGAGATGATTTGGACAACAAATCACTAAGATGGTAGAGCATACTGGCAATGGTTTTTTCCAAGCACCCTAAGAGGTATAGCCATTGGTTGGTATACAAAAAATGAACCAACATCTTGAAATTCGTGGGAGAGATTAAAGAAGGCCTTTGAAGAAGAATTCAAATTGCTTCGAGATGACAATGAAATCGTAGCAAAAGTCTCTAATACAAAACACAATACAGGCATTGTCTGCTAACTACACTTGGCTCTTGACCTCTCGGAAGTGGTCACCTTTAGATTTCATAGTCTGAAGGGAATTCAAAGACTATTAGAGTAAATACCTTTTCTGCCATCTTATTCTAGTGTGTAGGTGGTTTTTAAGTGCATTTTGAATGCATACTATTGGTGATAATCATTGAGATTGCACCCCTTTACACACTCAACTATTAATGTACTTTCATCCCCCTTTTCTTGCATTAGGTTCAGCGGGTTTTTGTTCTTATCCTTAGATTGTCAGCTAACCTGCCTTGTCCATGTTTCAAGGGATGTGGACAAATGTGCTTATCAAAATTCTCTCTGCTTTTGGAGGATTATTAGCCATGGATGCTAGGACAGTTTTCATGAGACATTCTTTGCACCCCTAAGATTGCCTAGCCAGGCCCATATAGTCTAGATGATTGTCCTATGGACATTATCACATCTTGTATTGGCTCTTTCATGATAGTTGATAGGGATGCTGGGCTTTTGCCTTTTGTGCTTTTGGATACAAATTGGGGCCATATTTCACCTCTAGCATGGTCTCCCATTAGCTCTATCTTCTTTGGTGATTGATCTTACTCCCACATGATTATTTGTAATGTTTGTGGTTCATGAAATTATTGTTTCTGAAATGTTAAGGTCCACCTCACTAGCTAGTTAGAATCTTTTAGCTTGTGGCCTCTTGTTTATTTAGATATTGGGGCTCATTTTTGGCTCACTCTTGTTATTGTAGTTCAATATAATTTTTGAGTCCTATTGCCATTCTTTGGTCATTTGTGGACATTAATATATTCTCTTTATTTCTCTATATATGATGTATCTAATGTCCTTAATTCCATATACTTCCTCTTGTTTTGTTACCCACCTGAAGAGAAACAAAGACAATTACATATATCTAATATTCATATATGCAGGTGGGAGAAGGTTGGCTGTTTAATGTCCAAATAACTTTTAGATAACTGCATCTAATTACATATTTTATGTTGTAATGTTATGCCTTTGCATTAGCTATGTTGATGCCTAATAGATAACATCCTAATGTTCTAAGTTCTAACTACAAGGTACAGAATGGACTATTATTAGTAATCTAACACAAATATATTTTCATGTGCTTGATTCATATCCCTTCGCAAGAATAACTTCCATGTATGCTCAAGCACAAAAATGTATGTGTAATCACCTCCCTTAAAGGTATGTTGGGGACATACCTTAAAATACCTTACATAGACAGCTTTTAAATTTTTCAAATTGGTGGATGTATAATTCAAATGCTTGACAATGTTTGAAGTATTTTGAAGATGTCATGATGAAAAGAAAGTCATAGAGATAGACAGTATATTTTCCAGATCTCTGGAATAATTCCTGGCACTGTTAGTCAACAACATGGTAACAGTATGGTAGGCATTTTCATTCAAATCATTGTATCCCACATGTACCATAAGTCTGAATAATCGACCTGGAAATGAAATTGCTAATAGGTTGGAGAGTTTGATACCATACATCAGGACCATTTTATAGTTCAATGGATAGTTTTATAAATGCAGCATAAAAGCAAATGAATCTATCACTTTCATCCATTTTGGAGTAATGTTTCCAATGACATTTTAATCTTCTGGTTGCTCATAGGACTTTTATCTAGTTGGTAATACGTTACAAGCAAGAGAAAATGTTATTTGGGACTATAAATTAACTATAAAGTAGCAAAAGATAGAGCATCATCCAGTGAAGTTTATTGGAATTTTACAGCTGAGAACAACAATTAAAGTTGACCTGCTTTTTCACTGACATCTTTATTTTAATTGTAAAAGGAAAAGAAAGCCAATCAAAATCTGTTAGTACAGGTGTGCCATTCCTACATGGCATGTTCAGTCATAGAAAAGCCATACTTATCCAAAGAAGTAAGATGGCTACCATCCTGACGTCTTGCCTTTCTTGATTACCTCTAGGAATTTGAGCCAATAGTCTCCTGTAATATCTTCAAATCATGCATAGGTTACCATCAAAATATGGAATTTTGTCTTTGCATGTTACTTGTGATTGTTGATTAAATTTTAAAGTTAAACAAGTGTCTAATTACCTTCTGGGACTGATTTTCAATATACTGTGTTCTACTACTATATGTTACATTCTGTGATCTTTCAAGTCAAAACTTTGAATGGCTCATGTTAGTTTTTTTTTTTTTTTTAATTTGTTCTATATTTTGGAAATAGGGAGTCTTACAAACTTAAGCCGAATAACACCAAGTTGGAATTCTGTGCAGGGAAGACAAGGGCTAGAGATGCTGCTCTTAATGCTATTCAATCACCCTTACTAGATATTGGTATTGAGCGAGCAACTGGTATTGTGTGGAATATCACTGGAGGAAGTGATTTGACATTGTTCGAGGTGTGTTCCTGCAAAAGGTTTCTCTTTTATTAAAAAGTCATAGAATACCAAAAAATTTGTGCACACTAGCTCAAGTATTGTAAAAATATGGCAGTTCCAAAAGAATGGAAACTTGGAAATACCAAGCATATAGTAAAACATACAAACATGTAAGATACAAGACTGGGAAGTACATATTTCTGTTTGCTGTCTCCATTTTTTAACAGGAAGTACTAACATGGAGACATGTTCTTTGCCTTAAAAAAACATCTGTGCTACTTTGCGTCATTTGTAGAAATCAGTAAGAGACTTTGATCAACTATTCTTCCAAAGTGTCTATATATGGGCCTCCTTGAAGGTTGGGGGAAATCCTTTTCTGAGGAGGATATGCAAACTTTGTTAAACATCTATTTCTTTGCTGGTAATTGACATTAGGCACATGAATGAAGTACGACTTTACAGATATGGGAAATGTGGAGTGAATCCACATGGAATATTATTAGACAAGATGTCATGCCCCATCTATGTAATGAACAAACTAAATATATTAATATTAATTATTTTCTTCTGTCCATCCCAAATAGCAATAAAAAAATAATAATAATAATGCTATCTTCCAGCGAGCAAGTATGATATAGAGGTGAGGGTGAAGAGCACAAAGATATACTAAGAGGGGAAGGGGGGTGAATCAGTATATCAACAAATTTTTACCCTCTTATCTACTTTAACATCTAGCACAATATCAACTATGCAATATGAAACAATTTAAACAAGTTGACTCTAACAATTGTATTTTAATGTTTATATGAAATTACAATGATAGTAGGCACCGACCTACTTGAATCATCAATTTGTAGTTTAGTAGGCACCAACCTACAAGGAGCACCAACCCCTTAATCTGATTTAGTAGGCAACAACCTACAAGGAACACCAAGCCCTAACGTTCGTAGGCACCAACCTACCGGAGGCACCAACTCAGCACCTTCAATGTTGCTTCTTTAACGGATGATGGACAATACAACCACTCTTCCTCTTGATTTTATCTTTCTTGAATGATGTTCACATAAATCAGCATATGATGAATTCACTATACAAATCTGCCTCTGATATTCTCTTCATACAAATTTTGCCTCTTATATTCTTTTCATACTAATTTGCTCAACACGTACAATCTATTTTCATGTCTTACCTCTGCAATAGATGATGATCTTTTTCATAAATCTGAAATATATCTTCACAAAAGACTCTGCACATCAAAACTGCAATCCTATCTTCTCATGTTCTTCTTATAGAATCTGTATACTCACAATCATTCACTCTCATTCTTCTTTGTGATATATGATGCTCCTTTTAGATTCACACAAATTCTTTAGCTCTGCTCTTTTATTTCACATTCACATTCTCACTCACACTCAACACTTCTCCACTTGCCTTTATGTCTTTAGATTCTATGAATGGATGCAACCCCTTGAAATGGATACAACCATTTAAACAGTCATGTCTTTTCACTAACAAACTGCAAATAATCTTCTTAAAGTTTGCTTTTCATTTGTTTGGTGTCTATGATATTTTTCCATGTTTTTCACACCACACACTCCAACTTTGAATTGAATTCATATATGTATATGCTTGTTGATCAAACTTTGCAACCTTTGATGAAAGGACACATCATTAAAAAAAACTGTTCTTGCACCCTTTAAAAAAATGATTTAGTTTGTATCTAAACATAAATCACACCCATTCATTTTAATCTAATTTCACAATAGCAAATCATACCCACTTCCATATATTCATTTATTTGCTTTGAAAAATCTGAAGTTATAAAAATGAATCATACCACTTCATAAGTGAAGCGCACTTCTTCAGAAAATAAATCGTATCATTTCAGTTATATAATCGCACTTTTTTATTAATGATCATTTTATCTTTTCAAAACTGAATCGCTGCCTTTTAAAGACTGTCTTTATTCATTTTGTCTCTTATGCTTCTCTTTATTTTTATTTTTATTTTTGTTTTTTGGCATCGTTGTTTTTTGGATTTTAATTGCTGCTTTTTCTATTCTGTCTTTAGTGGCAAGTCACATAACTTTTCTTAAATCATATCACCTTATAGTTTGAATAAGACAATTCTGTCTTATTAACAAATCAGTAACTCTTGTCTTATTTTCTTTTGTCTTAAATAGCTGCATATTATATATTTAATTTGCTGCTTTTATAAATCTAGAATCTGATCAACATACTTCAGCAAAGCATATAAATCTTTAGTCATGCTAATCTTCATGATTCTTTGTTCAACCAATGTTGGCAATATCATTGGTTTTCAAAAACACCTTTACGTGAAAATCTGGTTTATAGCCTGTAGTCAACAGTTGCAAAGGATCTCCATTTTTTTCAATCTGCTCTTTGCCTATCATCATGACATTCATTTGATTTTTCTCCAGACTTGTATATCTGATCATTCTCTTCATAAAGTCTGCTTTACACAAACAGATCTATAATTAACCCATATATCAAGCTTAGACAATGTACCTCTTCTTAACACATCAATAACATAATTCTAACAGTCTCTTATCTGCCTTTGACAGTAATGACAACATTTGTCTTCTCATATTTGACATCAATGACAAAATTTCCAACAGAGGGAACAAAATGAATCTTCAATCCGTATTTTATTCCCTTAGGCAGCAATTAGTTAAGGACAGTTATCAGCGAATGGTTGTGTCTTCGACCCATTAACAGCAGCGATTCTTCAATGGGGTGTAACTTTTAGACGCTACCCTTAGAGGAAGTTGGATTGGGAGGAGACATAACCTTTCAAGCAATATGGAAGTCTATAAAAATTGCAGGCACACAAAAATTTAATACAGTAAATACAATCTGGTATCAATTATAGATATATGTGCAGTAGTTATTATATGAATAAGTTTTGATAATGAATCTAACAAATATTATATTCTTCCACATGCATAAGTCATAGTTACTGCTGTAAATTTGTAATAGATTAATACTTAGATTATATTCTTTTAAAATGAATAGATTATATACATATATTTATGTATGTCTTTATCCTATAATCAATCAAACGTAAGGTTGAAGGAAGCAAGTTAGGGAGATGCAGTTTACGGGCTCTCCCATGCTAAGTAGGTCACCCCAAGGGTGGAATTGTCTTAGTTTGGGCGTTCCTGCCGCTTGGGGCCAAGGGGCAAGTTGTCTTAGTTTGGATGCTGTGCACCCTTGGGCTTAGATGGGTTGAGCCATTTATAGGCACCCTTTTCAAGGCTTTCCTATCAAGCCAAACTATGATTGGTTATGGGGTAGTTAGCTAGTACAAAAGATTAATCTCTCCATGTATTTGTTCATTATTTTATCAACGATTAAGTGAATTTGCTTTAGTATGTTATTTCCCAGAATGAAATGTTGGAAATGTCGAATTTTATTATAGAACAGGTTAACTTCAATTTGGGGACATTACAATTGGTATTAGAGCAATGTTCCTGCCATCATGAGGGTTAGGAACAATATATGCAACTAAGTCAAAGGGCTCAAGGAGCCTTGGAAAGGGACAAGAGGAAACTTGTAACAAACCCCAACCCCACTCAAAACAATAACATGGGTGAGCCAGTGGAAAATGAATTGAGATCATTCACGGAAATGACAACTAAAGCATTGATGGAACAAAATGAAAGAACAACCCAAGTCCTTCTCCAAGTCGTACAAAATATGGGTAATACTTATAGATCCGACCATACAAATGGAAAAGATATAAGCTCTAATCATTCAGAAAATATCGACATATCTTACACCTTTAAGTTACCAAGACCCTCATTCCTACCAAGGGAGGGAACATCGGTGGAGGAAGAAGAAAATAATCCACCCCCCTCTAACATTGAGGAAATCGCTACAACTTACGCAAATTTGGACCCTGAGGTTAGGAGACATATCCCATTTAGGGACTTTTGTGAATCCAAGAAACAAGAGGTAACAAAAAACTGTAGGAGGTAGCCTAGTAAGAACTTAAGACAAAAAGTAAATAAACTAACCCTAACCAATTTTGATGGGTCGGGAAAAGTCACAACACATTCTGGATTCAAAAATTAAACACCTATTTGAACCTCAGCCCCATGATGAAACAAGATGCCGTACAATTTGCTATCCTACATCGAGAGGGTTTGGCCCATGAGTGGTGGCATCATGCTATCCACACCCAAGGGCACCAAAACGTAACATCTTATGATGAATTCACACAAAAACTTATAAAATGGTTTGATAGAAAGCATCCACAAAAAGATTTTAAAGAATTAACCCAACTTAAGTAGCATGGATCAGTTGAGGATACATAGCAGAATTCCAAAGGATCTCCGTTAGGGTTTTAGGAGTTGACGAGGATCAACTTACCTACCTTTTTGTAGAAGGCTTAAAGGATTCAATTTGAGGATTGGTAAGTGCTTTAAACCCTACCTCCCTTGAGGATGCAATTCCTTGAAACTAGAGGACACAGCCTCAAAAGACAAAACAAGGGATGCACACACAAAACCTCCCTATAAGAAAGACCAGCATAAAAAACACCTTTCTTTCTAAAAATGATCATGAGAGGCTTCAAAGGGAAGGATTATGCTTCAATTGTAAAGAAAAGTGGGAGCGGGGTCATATCTATAAACAAGATGAGGGTAGAAAGAGGAGATCGTGTTACAAATGCAAGGGGGAATGGAAGATTGGACATACTTGTAACCTAAGGGACCTAAAAAGGAAAAATTTGTGTTTCAAATGCAAAGAAAATTAGGAACTAGCATGTTTGGGAAAAGAAGCCAAGCTCATAATATAGAAGTAATATCCGATGAAGAAGCAAGGGAGGAAAGAGACAAAAACCCAAAGAATAAAATAAGGTACGATGAAGGGGAAGAAGAGTATGGAACCTTGGCTTCCATCTCCAAGGCATCAAGACATCATCCTTTTAGAATTTGGGGTATTATTAAGGGGCAAAAAGTAACAACCCTTGTGGATAGGGGGGCAACCCACAACTTTGTTGATGAAAATTTAGCTAAAAATATGAAACTAGAAATAGAAGATTTTAAGGGATTCGATGTCACCTTGGTTGATGGATCTACCACCCCTTGTACAAAAAAGGTTTCACAATTAAGTCTCACATTAGGGAAGTATTCAATCAGAGACGATTTCTATATTTTAAACATGGGGGACACTGATGTAATTTTGGGTGTCCCATGGCTGCACTCATTGGGACGATTCTTCATGGATTTTTCAAAATTGGAATTAAGTTTTCAGCATAATGGACAAGAAGTCCTCTTACGAGGATTATTAGATGGGTCGCCAAGGGTAATATCATCCAAAAGGATGGAGAAAGCTTTTAAGCATGGACAAATGGAATGGGTCGCCCAATGTTTAATCCTAGGCAAGTCTTCCATTAAAGGAAAATCAATTCATGTTGACATACAACCACTATTGAACAAACATAAGAAGGTCTTTAGTAACATCCCTTCGAGACTTCCACCAAAGAGAGGGTTTGAGCACTCCATTGAGCTAGAGGAAGGGGCAAAACCTGTTGTTACCACTCCCTAACGTCATCCTCAAAAATACAAAGAAGAAATTGAAAATCCATAAAAGAGTTGTTAGAAATGGGGCATATCTAGCCTAGCTTAGTCCTTTTGCCTCATTGGTTCTTGCAAAAAAGAAAGATGGGACTATGCGAATGTGCACTGTTTACAGGGCGCTTAACAAAAAGACAATAAAAATTCGATAACCCATTCCAAGGGTCGATGAACTAATCGATGAGCTTCATGGGGCAAAATACTTCTCAAAAATTGACTTATGATCAGGGTACCACCAAATAGACTAAGGAAATAAGATATACCCAAAACAACCTTTAGGTGCCATTATGGTCATTTTGAATTTCTTGTCCTACCCTTTGGGCTAACAAATGCCCCTGCCACTTTCCAATCATGTATGAACTATATCTTCAGGGGGTAGCTAAGAAAATTCCTATTGGTCTTCTTTGACGATATCCTAATTTATAGCAAAACTTGGGAGGAGCACCTAAGATATATAGACAAAGTGTTGGGAATTCTTGAGCAACATTCACTAATTGCCAAACTATCCAAGTGTGAGTTCGAGGTGGAAGAAGTTTTGTTTGTAAGTCTTGTAGTATCCTTGATGTCTGGATGATGGGTTGTCATGGTATGCCTTCAAAATTTATTTCTTTAACTTTGACCTGGAGTGATGTATATCCTGTTTTTGTAAATGCTGAACCCTAGACGAACCCAACTCCGAGTCTGGATCAAATTCAATTCAAAGACATTTCATACTTGGAATCGGCATGTAATCCTTCCAATTTGACAACTTAGATTGATAAGAATTAAGTTAAAAATAATATGCAGAAATGAAACCAAATACTGTTAAAAAGCATATATTAAAAAAAATAAAATTCTTGAATAGCTAGAAAACTGATCAAATCCACAGAAATGGAAAAATATTTGAAAAAAGAAATTGGACTAAAAGGTTTTTCTGCTCGCTGGAGAGTTTCTGGAGTGATCATAAAAAACTCTGAAAAACTTGGCAAGTACTCATCCAAGCTCAACAGGTGAGATTCTAGCAAGTAACTCACTGAGCACTTTTGGCTTGCTAGTCTGTGCGTAACTCCCATGTTTTTTGAAGTATGGGGAATACTATTCCAGCGTTCATATGAGCAGGGCTTACCTTTTCTCAAGTCTAATGGAGGCGATTCCCTAAGAAGTTGTATGTAATCTCCAGGTCATTCATTGGTATTCTCTTTACACTGGTCTTTGCATGTGCCATAGCCCCAAGCCATGCATTGAATGTGGGGATGTTTCTTGAACACTTGAGTCTGACCAGCCTTACATATTTTGGAATTTGAAGGAAAATGGATGAGAAAAGCATCAATTACCAGTGGAGATTGTGTAGTGAGCAGGCTGTAGTAAATGTGTAGAGAATGGGTGCCAGTAAATATTCTTTTTGTCAAAGAACTTGATTGACTATTTTTGTACAGTTCATAGTCTGAGAAAATTTGTGATAAGAGGTGCTTTTGCGCATGCAAGATAACAGTCTGAGAGATTGATTTATTTTAATACAGAACGAAAATGGAGTATATTAGCACCTAAGAATGCCAAATGCATCGATTCAACTGTACATGATAGCAATCTAAATAAGTTATCAAATGATATATGTACAGTCCATTGTCAGTAAGAGATGCTTGACAGATTTCGTGAAATACTGATGAAACTCTAAACCATCCATGGATTTTAGGCTAAAAATGGATTTCAAAATTATGGATTGAGAGTTGCATCATTGGAAAATGTATTTCAAGATATTGCTGGCAATAGATATGTCCATATTTGGTCAAATCACAAATAAATAATAATGATCAGAATAAGTTGATAGGAAACCCAACATAAAGGTTAAAATCCAATATCTATAATGGTTAAATCCAGAAAGAGCAGTGATTTATGCATTGCTTATCTTGTGTTTATGATTCACTTTATGCTACAGGGAATTTTACAGCCATAAAGCAAATTAGTATCAGCTTTATAGTAACAGTGTTGTAGTTCTTTGAGTATATACTGTAATGTCCTATCCTGATTTTTTTTTTGGTTTGGTGAAGCAATCAAATAGGACAGCATATATTACATACCATAACAGTCATATTTCAACTCATAAATGATACCCACAATCCGATATTGCATTATAGAGTTGGTAGAATGCTGAATACATTGAAATAAGATAATATCTCAAATACCCAGTTGAGCCAAACATTCAATGATCATGTTTTTGACATACTCATAAGCTGTATTGAGTTTGCAGGTCTGATACAAAGCTTGTATAACAACATATGACAAGATTTGCCAATACCCAATAGGGTGAACAGCATTTATAACATATTACAAGATACCCATATGAGTACATCAAAAGGGCAAACAACACATACTCATTTGTTGATATCACACACAGGTCTGAAAATTGATTACAACAGCAAACTGAAGCTCTGGAAATGCGCCAACAAACCCTCCAAACCCTAGTTGTTCCTTTCCAAAGTATCAATCTTCAATAGTCCAATATGAAATGCCTCCAAATATACTCAAGGGCATTTAACACCCTAGGCGTTTGACCTCCCAAATGCTCCACATCCTGCTGTACCAGAATGTACGGCCTGCAAAGTGGCAAACCACTTCAAAACACTCCCAATTTCTGCACTTAACTCTTCAAAATATGCTCAGATATCTCTGTGGAATTATCATTCAAATAAACTTGATATTTGCTTTAGAAAATCTCTCCACGTCAATCTTGCAACTATGTCAATAAGCTCAAGCGCAATCCCTGCAATGAGACTACCAACAACATTTAGCTTTGTGTGAAAAATTTGTATGATTCCACCAGAAAATTCCTTTCCTGCACAAACTGTAACTCTGAATCAGTCACATTGTAATAACTTGGATGGATCTTTCACCACTGCAGCTATTCTTCTCCAAAAGGGTTTTCATCCTCAAGAAGGCTGAGATGAACGAAATCCAATCTCCCAGAACCACGAGGGTTTCATCAGAGGAAAATATAATAATCTCCATGTCCAAATGATCCCCTCAAATGCCTTTCTATACTTTTTCTGCCGAACTCTCCAAAAGCTTATAAGTTATATTTTTAAAATTCTCTTTTTAATTAAAAACTCCATTTTAGCTCTGGAAAGGACCTTTTAATTAAAATAATCATAATTTGACACACAAGGGCCTTGTTTTATGCATCCATGATTTAAAACTTTTCATCTCGGTTCTGATGAGTTATAACACTAAGGTGCTTTTAAAATATTTTAAATAATACTTAGCAACCTTAATAAAATAATTAAAATAAAGACATTAACACACCCATTTTGTGGAAACTATCAAAATGCATCATAATAAAAAAGTGACTACATTGGAGTGATCCCGATGATAAATAATGATAAACATAGCCAATCGAGCGACTACTATAAATAGACGGAGAGAACACCAGAAGCTGGAAATCACCCCGAAAATGGCATACGAGTCCTCTAGACCACTTGAACTCATTGGAATCTTCAAATAACTCCTCTGATAACGTTGACACACATCCACAAGGTTAGTGCCAACTACACTACAAGGGAACCTGAAAATGGGGACATTACATATACCTAAATTGCAGTTGATTTTTAGATAGAAAAATGATAGCATTTTAGTCGGTAATTGATGATTTGACATAGTTGTTTGCGTCTTGATCCTATTGAGAGGATTTAAATTGTCCTATAGACTTACTGTGCCTTAACTAACTCTTAAATTTCTTACCTAGAGAAATGGTAGCTAACTTTGGAGTTTGATACTTCATTAGGGATTGTAAAGAAGGGGTCTGATTCTTCTCCTTATGATGTTAAGGAAAAGGAGTTTCAACAAAGAGTAGTAGAGGATTAAGTACTTTTTGGAATGGCTAATAAAGCTGATGTTCTTGAACATATTTGAGACAAGTATGGTATTGTAGAACTAGTAGCCGGATAGGATTTGGGTTTGGGTTTTGGGTTTAGGTTTGCGGGTTTTATCATTTTTCTTTTGGGTTCATCCATAAAAAACATACAAAAATCAATAATATATAAATAATTAAGCCTAAAAATAAAAATTAAGTAAATAAATGTATATTATTATATTATTAAATTTAAAATATTATATTAGGTTTTAAAATATTGTATTAAATTGTAAATATTAAAATTTAAGTGCATTACATTATAATTAAAATTATCAAAATTTAAATATATTATGGTCCTACTCCTAAACCTATGGATAAAATCATAAAACATATATCTATTTGAAAAAATGAAAATCATATGCTCATGTGAGTGCTGCTTGAATGAAACATATACTCTGCCAATAATTGAGGTGTTCTATGCCTCCATGATGTAGCTTCTCACATTGAATGCAGATAACTAATCCAGGCATCAATCCCTGCATGACATACTTCCAAGTAGGGTCTCTAGCTCTTGCAGAATGAGTGCTCGTAATCGGCAGTGGCACGGGCATCGATGGGGCGGAGTCTGAGATTGAACCAGAACTAGAAGCTTCTCTATTTGCCATTATATTGTGTATTTAATCTACACATATAAAGTGAAAGCACAACATATTAATTTTTTAATACAAAAAAAAACCTAAATTATACATAAATCACTAAAAATCAGCCTAAATCTGGTTTAAATCAATACAAATTAGTTTAAATCAATATAAATTAGTTTAAATCAATAAAAAATTAGTCTAATCTAAACATTCTAAATATATTTTTCAAAAAAAAGACAAAAAAAAAAGTAAGTTGGGTATGAAAAAACAGTAAAAATAGTGAAAAAATCAGAAAAAATTAACAAAAGGTAGTGATAAATCTTATTTTTTGGAATTTAAATGCAAAAATCCTACTTCTTTTTAGCATATGATGAATTTTTTTAACCTAGATGCAACATTTTGTAGCCAAAATGAAGTAAAATGTTTTAAACAAACAAACAAATGAAAAACAAAAAACCTACCTGTGCTTCAAATTTGTCTTCAAAATTCACCAAAAAATCCCTTTCGATCTTCTCTTCTCGATGGAAAAACGTTCTAAATTGCGTGGTTGCTGTTGGGGAGGGTTTTCTTGCCTTGCAGAGCAAAAAAGAGGTTAGTTTTTATGTTTTTAGGTTTTTTTTGATGCCATGGCCTTTTACACCTGCGTGGGCGAGTTTTTGACTCAGACTCGCTGAGTGTCTGGCAAAAACTCGCCAAAATTTCAGTGAGTTTTCGCCAAAAACTCAGCGAGTCTGAGTGGCAAGTAAACATTGGGAAAACTTGCCGGCTGTTTGGCTCGGCGAGTACTCGGCGGCTTGCTGAGTTTTTGGCGAGACTGCCATCTATGATCAGATTGGCTATGTAGTTGTAGAAGCTTGGGATCATATTTTCAGTATTTGTTCAAGCCAATGATGTCTGCATTGTCCAACCTAAATTTTGGAGTCTCATTCCTCATTAATTTGTCATTGTAAAGAAGAGGTCTGTTTCTTTTGCTTTTGATTCTGAGGAAAAGGAGGACTTCCAATAAAGAATGGTAGAGGCTCAAAGAATTCTTGGAATGGCTATTGAAGATGGCCTTCTCAGTCATATTTGAGACAAGGATAAAATTAAGGAAACTTGGGATCATATTTTTCAGTATTTCTTGTTGCCAAAGATATCTGCATTGACCAAACCAAATTAATTGTGATATCAGCAACATAAGGTTTGCTCTCTGCTAATATTTGTTGCTTCTTGGGTTACCTTGGCAAGTTCAAGGAACTGAAGATGCAATTGAGTGAAGCTTAAATGATGTATGACATAGACAACGAGTAGAATTCTAGGCAAATGCAATAAGTTACTTCATTGTCAGTTTATGACTACACTAAACCTCTACCTAGGAAGTGTACTTGGGAAGTTTCTTCATGATCATATAAATTTATAATAGACATTGTAGTGAATTTTGATTCTGCCGAAGAGTAAGTTTGGTTCCAAACCCTACCGTTGTGCATTGCATCCATATAGGAATGTATCTTTGTCAATGCTGTTCATTATTTTATTACCATTTAATTTTTCTTAGGTTGGAGCTGGCTCCACTTGCTAGCATTGCTTCTGGTATACTTTTTTTTTCCCATTGTATTTTTATTATTAGGATACATGGCGATTAATAACTTTTCATTTGTTTGTACTTTGATCTTTTCTTTAAAGTCTGTTAGTTTTTTACTTGAGTTCTACTTATGATCCATCTTTTACTGTTATATATGCAGGTAAATGCTGCTGCTGAGGTGATATACGACCTTGTGGATCCTAATGCAAATCTAATATTTGGAGCTGTTATAGACGAATCACTCAGTGGACAAGTAAGTGACTATTGAAATCCTATTTGGTTTTCTATCTGACCTATCCTATTGTATTTAAAAGTGAAACATGGTTGTAACACTGCAACCATTCTACTTCATTTTCAAATCCACATCTGATGAAGCTAGAACATGTGGCAATTTCAGAAACATGTATTAAACTTGAGCTATAGAATTTTTTTTCTATATAAAAGTGTAACCAAGAACACTCAGTGAAATTTGTAGAAAGGCAAGCCATACTTTAAATAAGTGACAATCCATGATTAGATTGTCATTTTGTTACAATAATGTCATTTGCCTAGTAATTTAAAAAAATTTCTATTATTTTGGTTTGAAATCTGTCTTGCCTAACTCATCTGAAGCCAGTATACATTCATTTTACACCATATCTTAGGGCTCAGGAGACAGGATTATTCTCATTGCTTTTGCTTCATTTACTATTTTCTCAGAATGTTGCTCGTAATTAATCATTTTGGAGTCTGAACTATGTTCTTGTATGGAAAACCTGTCTACTTCTAAATAATGCCATGGTACTAAATTTGAAGTACATGTTGACAATAGTTTCAGCTTCCATGTTTGTTAGGGATTAATATATGAAGGTCGCGTGTTCAAGTGGTCACAAGAACATCCATTGTAAAGGATTAAAGAGAAAAGAGGTCACTGTAAATGTTAAATCATTTTAGGAGCTGTGATATTTTACATGACAAGACCAAGGACTCATTGCTAGAAGATTATGCATAATTCTAATGATAATTCACATTTGAGTGAAACATCTTTGCATGTTACGTGGATGCATAAATGGCTGAAGATTATGATTAGAAGTTAGAACACCTTGTTTGATCACAAAAATCTCTTCACAAATGCTTAGGATATCTTTTACAATGGTGCTGACAACATAAAGTTGATGGCTTTAACACCATGACTCTACATGAGATAACACTTTTGGTGCACAATAATGTGAATAAAAGATAATTTTGGATAAATATACAATGATTTCATAATGGAAGTATCTCATGACCTAATGAACTCGGCACACATACTTTTAGGTCAACTCATCTTTGTCTTCCTCAAATCCGACTTCTCTTTCCCAAGCCACACAAAGTGGACAATTTACTTAAAATGTTCAATATCTTGATCTTTTGTACAATAGGCTCTCAAGACTCAACCCAAATGCATGATCAATCCTTGAATTATGTTTTGTATATCCATCAGGGTAATGTGCATTGTAATAAATCAATATAAAAGAATATTTTTGCTATTATTAAATTCCAGAGTCATTTTACTCTTCATGGCTTTGCCTATGTCTTATTCTTAAATACAATTGTCATTTACCTAGAAACAACCTTATGTAATCTAATGAATTATTTTGTTTCTAAACTCACTGGGTTATAATATTAAGTTATTGTCCCTAAGTCCTTAGAAATGGTTTATTTTATGATAATTAGTGATGAATAAGGTTTCACTCTTATTATGTTTAGATATGGTTTACCTCCTATCCTAATGCCGATTTTGTTGTTTCCTAATACAAATTACCTTTGGAGGAAGCCATTTGTCCAATTTTGCTTGTATGTGTAGGTGCAACTTGGCCTTTTTTGCTATGTTTAGTTCATATCATCTTGTTTCTCTTTAAATGTGCGGCTTAGATATTTTGCATAGTAATCATGCTGCAAGTGGTACCAGAATATGCTTTTCCATCCCACAAGTTTGCCTGTACCTGTGTTCCATGGGGACCCATGGGGGCACATTTCCACCTAATAGTCTCTTGGCCCTGCAAACCTTTACCCATCCCCATTCTATTTTCCTACTGAAATATTGTTTCTATGATTTCAGGGGTACCTAGGTGTCCCCTTTTCACGTTTCCACACTTCCTTGTACCCCATGAAAAGATTCACCATCAAAATAGGACTCAAAAACATAACTAAGTTCTATCACCCAACTATGTTCTTATGTTACCTTCTTGAAAAGAAAGCCCAACAATTGTTCTCGTTTTCTCTAAATGTCTGATGTGGCAAGGTTTTTTCTTTTAAGAAACTTCGTTTTCTCATCTAACTGTTCTTTTGTCTATTATTTACTTTGTTTATTGTAAATTATTCTTCATGCTAGGTCAATCATCTTTGTTTCCCTGAGTTGAAATAATTCAGAAACAATGACTCTCAAGACCAGAGGTTAGTTGGGAGGTATGATGCTTAGGGTCAGTACCCTATCACCATGCATTTTAAATCCCTTGGACATTTAACAATAATCCATGTACATGCGTACATATTGTGCAAGGTTATTTTGAACCAAGAAGTGTATATATATAGACAGTTTTGGTTTTGCAAGGTCATAGTATATTTGATCTATGTGGAATAATGTTTGAAAAAGTTGTGTATATTTTTGTTGAGAAGTAAATTTTTTAAAATATAGAAAAGGACTTACCAAAGATAAAGAGCAGAAATCTTGCTCTGCTACTACTAGTTACAACAAAAGATCATGGTCTAAAAGGAAAAAAAAAAAGAATAAAAACCTAAGAGCATTGATATTTCCTAATTTTTCTAGGAGATTGATATTTGTGTGCCTGCTTGGATGTATGCCCCCTTCTTGCACCTAGTTCAGTATGAGTTTTCCATTAGCCTATTCCTTGGTTCCCGTAGGCTAAGTGGATGTAGTTAGGGGACACAGTATCCTGTGATGAGCTTTTTGTGGAGGTTTTTTGAGCTTTTCGGCAGAGTTGCTATTTTTAGTAACTTACTATTTTAACTTTTTAGTAATTTTCAGTGGGGCTTTGATTGGATCAGGGGAGAATTGACTCACTTATTATTAGTGTTCCACGGGGACGTGTCCCCCCCAAAAAATCCCGCGTCTCCTAGACGGGGACTTCTCAGAGACTTGGGGTCTTGGGGGAGACATCCCCCCCACCAGCCCACCACTAGCGCCACCATCCCACCACCAGTGTCGCTATCTCCAAGATGCCGCTAGGACTTCGAGGATGCTGGGGTGTCCTCAAGACGTCTAGGGGACTCCTAGTTGTCTCCAAGATGTATAATTCTTATACTTATACATCCTTTTATAACTATTTTTTCAAGTACTATAAGTATTTCAGCACCCTGCCACCCCCCCCCCCGCTGTCCCCCCTGCCACCCCCAAACTTAGATCCCCCATCCCCGCGTTCCTTGCCGTCCCCTCGTCCCTGTCCCCGAAACCCTGTGGAACACTGCTTATTATTTTTAGCAAATTGCCATTTTTAGTAAGTGCTATTTTTAGCACTTGGTCTTGGCCTCTATTCTTCTATCAATTTAGTGTAGCAGTTTCTAGTTTTGGCTTTGGTGAATTCTAATGTTTTCAGAGAAATATTTGATCTTCGTCACGTAAAGTCTTTTATAAAGTCACTTTATGACTTAAGTGAAGGGTAATGGATTCATGAGAGACCCCCTTGTTCAACGCCTAGGAATGTGGTGCCTTTAAATTGTTTTAAACAAGTTTATGCTTCAAAAATGGACACCAAGGTAAGAAGGTGTTTAATACTTAAAAAAAAAAGATTATTGTTTGCCTCCAAAGTGGACACCAAGATAGAAGAGGCACTAAAGTAAGTTAAATTGTTTTAATATTGGAGAGCTCTAGATGGGTCGAACCTCTTGGAGGGAAAATAATTCAAATTGAATCTTGGTTGCCCTAATTTCTCCTTCACTCTATATATTCTCATTTTAAGCTCTCATTTGGTTATCTTGGCTTTGGCAACTTAATGTTATGCTGCTAGAATGCTTCCAGAGTTCATCTTTGCTGGTTGGAGGATGGAAACCCTTCACTAGATAGCTGGTTTCGGTGGTGGAAGACCCACCCTAGTTGGTTGGTTCTCCAGTTATCATATCTTTCAGTGATTTTTGGTTGTTGGGTGATTTTGGATTTGAATAATATGAAGATATATTCAGTTTTTTGATGTGGGTTTGTAGGGTTTGGTGTGGTGTGTGGATTTTGGTATTGTGGTGTGAGTTTAAAGAAGGTTTGATTCGATTTCTGAGTGCTGATATAGATTTTCTGAGTTTTGGAAATGCATTTTCTGAGTAGTTTGGAAACATAAATCTGTTCATATCTTTTGTGAGAAGGGAAGCTATCATTTTGGGTATTGTTCCCTTGGATTCCTCATAGCTGGGCGAATTCTCTAGACTATTCATTTGTGGTGTTTGTTGGAAATCTGATTTTTGATGACAAAATCGCCCTTACAAGGAGGCCATACCATTTCTCTAGACCTGGGGTTTTCTGCAATATCAGAGGTCTGTAATCTGCCCTTTGAGGGTCCCTTGAATTGTAAAATGTTTGCTTAATGAGATGGGACAGCTTGGGATTGATTGGCACTTGTATTAGCTCATTTTATGAGGAGTTGGAATGTATTTCTGTTCATTTGAATGACCGAAAAGTGCACAGTTTGGGCTATGAACAGGTCTGATATAAATCTCTTTAGTCTGATTTCAGTTTGTTAATCAAATCTCTTTGATATTATAATTGAGTTATTACATGCTTTGATGTAATGCAAAGATATTCTCTTGCAATGCTATGATTTTGTCAATGTATGCATTCATATTGTTGAATGAAACTTGAAACACAAAACACTACTGCATTTCCACCTACTTCTGAAATCAAACACAAAATAAAAATAAAAGTCAGGGGTGATCACTACATTGGAAAAGAGATTGGATGTTGTAGTAACTGCTGCTAAATGCTCAAATAATAGACAAAACATTCCACCAATAATTATACTTTTTTAATATTTTTATAATTTTCTGCTAACATACATTCAAAGGGAAGTCTACCAATCTAATACAACTTATTGGGTATTCCTAGCTTACAAACTCTATTCTAATTGATATGTATTGCTCTTAAGGGTTTTAACAAACCACCCTATATTTTTTTGAAACTTTTTGGATAAAAAATGCATATGCAATGCCTTCACACTTTCTGATCACTCATATTCCGGAGTGTGCAAGGCGAGAGCACACAGTGCTTTGACCACACTACTGACTACAATGTATGCAAATAGAAAGAAATGGTGGCAAGCCGACAATTGCTCTCAAGCAGCACAACCGACCTCAATCAACACTTCTTCACTGATCAACATGAATTAATGCAAGCCACTGGCATAATGTCTAAGCTGGTTCAAACCAAAATGGTTGATTACACCAGCTTGTTCAATGCCAAAATAGGCTAGTGAAATACATTGGGTCTAGCGGTGAACCTACCAAAACCTATAAGCATGATATGCAATGAACCGGCAGTAAACCATCTAGCTTTACAAAATAAAATGCATACAAATATATACTTCTTGCAATACTACCATCTGGGTTTTACAAGACAAGCATGGATGCACTACAAAATAGCATAAATGATTGATATACTGCTGGAACAGTTCTGATATAATATTCTGATTACAAAATCAGTATGCTGCAATAATATAAATTAGTCTAAAAGACTCAAAATGAGCATAGAATATCATACCCAAAATGTGTGTTCATCAACCCAGTTGAACTATACATTAAAAGTTGAAGCAAGAGGTTTATACAAATCTGTACTGCTGACACATTGTCAAACTTAGAACTGATGCATACTGAAAATACTCTATAATCACCTTAAGATGCTGAAGCAACCCAATGAGAAGGCAAGCAAACCTAACCACTGAACAACAATTGAAAATGCAACCCCAAACACATGAAACTGATTGATATTGGTCATAATAGGAATTCTTAGTAACTGCAGATCTGAAATAGAACAAATTAGTAGATTGGAAACATATAAAATCATCAAAGTTCAACCAGCTGAAAACTATCAAATCATCCAAAAACTCAAGTAAATATTACCAAAAAACAACAAACAACAAACCCCTGTTAAAACACATAAAAATTAAAAAAACTATATCTACAAAAACCAACTAGAACGAACTTCACTTGCGACACAAATGTGATCTTAGGGTGAAATCACCATATCTAGCTAGGAGGGTTTTTGTCCCTGAAATTGGTATTCCAAGAGGGTTTTCATCCTCAAGAAATATGAAGAACTCACATTCTTGCTCAGAGCAAACGAAAAATGGAAAATAACCAACAACCCTTTTTCTCAATACCCAACGTCCTTTTATAACCTTTTTAAAGTTACTTCAGGAAAAAACATTTTTTACTTATTTTCTGCTTTTTCGAAAGTGTTTTCCTTTTTTGAAAAAAAATCGTTTTTGTTTTTTTCATTGCTTTTTGAAAAAAGAAAACATTTTTTGGCTTTTTGTTGTTTTTTCAAAAAATAAATTTCCCTCATAAAATAATATTGTGTCCATAATATAATTTTCCCTCATAAAAATCGCTTGGGGAAAAATCGGCAAACCAAAAGTAAAAGATTTTGAAAAATGGGGAAAAATTGGATTAAAAATGAAAATGTGATTTTTTTTTTTTTTTTTTTGAAATTTAAGGGCATTTTTGTAGCATAGAGATATAGGGAGCAAATAAAATAGAGAGTTTAACTCATGAATTGTAGAAAATAGGATTTTGATGTTTATATTCATATTGCTGATTGCATTGCATTGCACAAAGCATACTTCATAGTGCATAAATAATAACTAGATGGTTATAGTTGACAAAATTTCAATTGCAATATAGTTTGTACAAAGTCAACCTATAAACTCAGTACAAAGTTCCAAAAAATCAATTGTAGTCAATGACTCTTGCTACTACAAATAGAGCTATGCTAAAGGGTTGTAGGTCCTGATGATGAAGCTCTTGGTTTAGAGCCTCTCCTAAGTCGTTCAACCTCATGACTATCCAAGTTGGCCACTAAGATCTCAAAATCCTCAGGCTCAAGAAAGTCGTTAAAAAGATATTTTTCTTTCCCGAACAAACATAATAAATTACAAAACAGGAATCAACTAGTTCATATTTGTGATTTAACAGTACTTGTAGTTTTTAGAACAGTGTCAAAGAGAACTATATGAAGAGTGTGAAAGGGAAATTATATGACAAAGAAAGTATTTGCAAAGTTCGACTTAATAGGTTTTGAATGAAATATCTCAAGATAGAGTAATAGAAAATGTTTTTGAAACAAAATCTTAGATCTCAAAAGACAACAAAAGATATTGAAATGTTCTCATTGATAACTATTTTAGCAGATTTGTATAACAGTAAAAGGAGTGTTAAATATTTTTCCATTAGATAATAAAGACCTGCTAGTACAAAAGAAGAGAGAGAGCAACTATTTGAGCCACAATTTAGCTATTATTATTCAAGTAAATTTTCCTTGATTTTGCATATAAGTGGATGATGGAGTTAAAAACATTGATGGACTTTGGGTTGAGAGATTGAGATATTATAGGTACAAGTTTCAATGGAAAATCAAAGCATGAGGAACATTCCCTTTCAATGGGATAGTTGCTGCTGAAATCTATTTGGACTGTTAAAGAGAAAATACATGAGGCTTGCTTCAGGAGGGATTAAGATAAGTCCACAAGACTAGGGCATGACTTCTCTCAAGGCATGTATTAGTTTGCCTAATACCTATTTAACATGCATGGAATGCTACACTATATATGTCTAAAGCATTCATGTAATGCTATTGTACTCTATGTAGGCCTTCTGAACCTCCATGTATATGACGATCCTAAATGGAATGTAGTTCCTTGACAAGTGCAAGGCATGCATTAAAGTAGTGAGTTTCACTAATTAATATAACATTAAGCTTATAGAATATATAGGAAATTTAAGTATAACCATAGTGTTGAAACGCATAAGACAACTGAGAGAGGGGGAGGGTGGGGGGGCGGTTGGTGAATCAGTTGTATCTAATCACATTCACCACATATCTTAAACAATTCCACAATCACTTTAATCTGTTATTAAGTATAAGCATGAAGTGCAGATAACAAAAAACAAACACAAGAAACACTAGATTTACGTGGAAAACCCAATAAGGGAAAAACCACGGTGAGGGTTAACTCACAATATAAGAGTAATTGCAAAACCGGTTACAAAGAGGCTCACTACCCAAGATAGGACTCACTGTCCAGATGGGAGGCTCACTGCCTACAGATACAAAAAAATAGAAAGAAGAATGTTACACAAAGAACATTATCTCAATGCAACAGAAGATCCACCACAACAACTTGTACACATCCGCAGCCTTGATCAGAGAATTGCAGACACCATCAGCTCACTGCATTCAGGAGTCTAACGCATTGAAGTCCTCACTGCCTCAGTTCACTTTCACACAATCTCTTGCATCTACTTTGCTTCTCACACTTGTGGCATACCATCCTTAACATCTTGTCTTGTATTTATACCATCTTCAATCTTAGAAACTTTCTCCAAGGTCGGCTACACACGCTTCATTTTACAAATTCAAATTAGGTCGGCAACTCAACATTCCCGCGGTGGATGAGAATGAGAGCGGACCAAACCAACACTTAACCAGGACCCAAAACGACATCTTGGACCAACAACACGCTTTCTTAATTGATACTTATCCTTCGCATGACGTGTAAACACCAGGTTGGCCAAACCTAATGAAAACACCAATAAACTTTGAAGTACACGCATCCGCAGCAAGAAGATAACATGCGGACCACATAACACGCTTCGTCATACACTGGAACACATCTTAGATGCCTTCAGATTCATCTGCAGCTCCAGCAACAACCTTCACACAAAGAACACTTTCCATCAGTCCATCCAGACTGTATAGACACTCACAGTAATTCTTGAAACTAGTCTTCCAGAGCACCAAACCACGAACTTTTGATAGAACACAGATAACACCATTACAAGCCTTCTTCCAGATCCGCGAGACTTGAAACATGTTATTGAATCGGATTTCAAATCTTCTTAGTGTCGATCCTCATTGGTAAAACATCTATCAATTTCCATGTTGTTCAAGTGAGGAAGGAGTGAATATAAATAATAATGTGGGAGACACGTCCCATGAGCGGAGACACATCGATTCAAGGGGCATGTCTCTTTATTTAACTTATTACTTGTTTAAACAACGATCAAAGTCCTTTATCTGACCGATGCTACCTATTATCAATACTCCCTCTTAGCTAGGGAGGATAAACTCCAAATAAGTATAAAGTGATATCACCTAACTCGTGATATCAGAAGATATGATATGCTTCTGAAAGTGTCAAGTCACATGACATTCTTCATAACACATCTTCATTATGCAATACTCCCTCTTAGCTAGGGAAGATAACTTCCATCAAGTAAACGTGATATCACCTAACTCGTGATATCAAAAGATATGGTATGCTTCTGAAAGTGTCAAGTCACATGACATTCTTCATAACACATCTTCATTATGGTATGTGCACTGACATCAAGTCACATGATGTCTACCATAATAATTCATGGCATATCCACGGATATATAATTATCCACCATGATTATCTCTTAAGGATCACAATGATCTTCAAATGACATCAAGTCCCATGATGTCCATCAAGGTGTCCAAGAGATACTATGATGACATGTCCATAAATATCAAGTCACATGATATCTATCATGATAGTTCAACTCATCATTGTAGAGTCGTCACTTTACAATGTCACATACAAGTGTTCATTAGTAGAAAGATCGTCACCTTTCAATAATGTCCACAGGGGGAGCGGGCCCATAAGGTCATGGAGTCACACACATGACAAAAGAGTTTACACATTAAACATCTTTAAATATATTAGTACAACTTCTAAACAATTTTGAATTTCAAACATAATATCAAATTACATTTCAACCATACCAAGTTTCTTCCTGAAGTGTTCAACCTTGACTTTGGAGAGAGGTTTGGTGAGAATGTCTGCTGTTGATCATTTGTACTAATATACTCCAACTGGATTACATTCCTTTCTACCATGTCTCTTACATAATGGTAGGGGATCTCAATATGCTTAGATCTATCATGGAATACTAGATTTACAAAGAGCTTAATGCAACTCTGATTATCACAATGAATGATTGTAGGATTCAAGGGTTCACCAAAGAGTCCCACAAGCAATTTTCGGAGCCAAACTGCTTCTCTTGCCCCCCTAAAGGCTGCAATGTATTCAGCTTCTGTCGAGCTTTGTGCCATTGAAGACTGTTTTCCGTAGATCCAAGAGATCATAGCCGATCCTAAATTGAAGCAACATCCTGATGTGCTTTTCCAATCGGTTACACTCTCAGCCCAATCATATTCAATAGTGCTTTGAAGATATCTCAATATATGTTTTACAGCCATAAGGTGAATTTCCTTTGGCTCACACATGAACTGGCTTAGAGCATTCACTAGGACCTTCCATTTGTTGCTGGAGGGCTCTATCAACTGAGCTACTGGCCCCTTGTGGCCAGCCCATCGTCAGTCCGGGTGTGGCTTATTTCCAACACCCCCCCTTAAGCCACACTGCGGGTGCTTGGGGCTCTTTTGAAGATAGATCCTTCTTTCCTTGAGCAATGAGGTGATCTTTTGCTTTTATCAGTAGATCATCAACATATAAAATAATTATTAACATCTCACCTTTAAAGTACAGATTTGGGTCTGCATCATTTTTGGAAAATCCTAGTCCCAAGAGGTAGCTGTCAATTCTTTCATGCCAGGCTCTGGGGGCCTGTTTAAGTCCATATAGGGCTTTCTTCAATTTGCATATTTGTCATGGAGTCTCTCAACGTGATGTCGTCATGGAGTCTCTCAACATGACGCCTCATCTCAGTCTCAGAGATGAAGAGGGGCTTTCACCTCATATCTCTCTATATCAGAGAATTATGCATTACAACAAGTGATGATGTGACTCCCTCTGAAGCTCTAAGTACTTGCATCAGCCTCCTGACCTCCTCGTCCAAAATCGTCTGCAATACTTGTTTTAGAGAAATGGATTCCAACTCACACCTTTGTAGAGATTCAGGGCTGTTCTCTTCAACCTCATCTTAGATCACTCTATTATGAATAGGTTTGCGGAGCTACCAATGTTAAATCCAGGTTGACTGATATGAGCAATTTTGATCTCAACTGCTGGAGAGGTACTTAAAGGATTTAGCATTTGGCCTTGCAACATTACAACCCTTACTTGTTCTCAGCAAGACATAGAGCTCCCTTTGAAGGTTAATGCTTCCTTTTCAAAAGATATCTTCAGCCATTCACACAATCTCATGGTTGCAAGCAGTGTCTCCATTTTTCAACCTACAGGATGCATCAAGCTCTTCTTGGAGGCAATCTCTTACACTTCTTTATCCGTCCTAAAAACATTAAGAGATTACTAACAGTTCATGAAACTCAACTATCTCAAACAAAAAATACCATTACTAGAAGTATATATGTTTGATTGTCTTAATGTTATAGCATGATTACATAACAATTCATGAACATTATTCAACCATGCAATACTTATCTCATTAAAATTAGAATCCTGTATGCAAAAATGAGGAATTGATATCAACTATCACAATATCTACTCTCTCCACCCTTTGCAGTGGTGTCGATCTCTGCTGCTCTCAATGTAAACTCTTGGTTTCGATTGCAAGTGAATATCAATTTTTTTAAATTTTTTTACTGATTTAGGCATCCTTTACCCAGACCTCACCATACATATGTGTCAATACTTCTGCTTTGAGTATTGATGGTGACTTCTCTGTCAAGATGTTCAGCTAATCTTTGACAACAAGGGTCTGAAACAGCTTCTCATTCAAACTCGCTTTTTAAAGGATTAATAATAGTTTATATATAAGAATCAAACTATAAGTGAAATATGTAAAAAGATCAAAAATAAAGAAGTAATAGAACTTATCTTTATTGATTCTGATATATCTTTCTTCCATCTTTTACTCCTCTCGAAAGAGTTAATCTCAGCACAACAAGAGTCAATCTGCTCAACTCAGATTTCTCAAACACATCATGCAGCCAGCATATTTAACATAGAACCAGGCCCCTCAAGGCACCATCGCAGTCCATGCACATGGAGAATGGTATCGATGTGACCATCCAATCACAACGAAATTGCAGTTCTCTTCTCATCTTTGAGTCACTCAAAATTTTCACAACTAGTATGAACATCTAATGAATGAAAGGTGACTCCAAAGGATCTCATTCCAGAGATCACTATTCAAGAGAAGGCACGATCTTTATTGTCATGATGAAATCAGCATGCTTTTCAAGTCTGCATTTATCTATCCCGAGATCTGTATTAATTTTGCACCTGGCTGCTGACTTTGCTTAATACAACCAGCCTCTTATAATCCCAACTATTAGAATATCAGGATCAGACGCAACTGTAGAATTAATTAAGATGTCGGGCTCAATGCATTCCTTTGTATTAGGCAACTCGAATTCTCCTCAGACCCGATATAATTTCGGACATTGATCACTAGCACAGATTATGCACCAATGATCACACCCGGCAGTGCTCGAGATGATTTGACAGATAAAAATTATATATTCCTTGATTTCGACTTCATTCAGATGACTTCGGCTCACCACTTGAGCAAACTCAACACATCCCATAATATATGATCCCGTGTATGCTTGTGAATAGAGATGATATATAGGAGTCTCTCGATTGCAGATTAGAGAGACGACTTTGGTGCTATCTCTAATTCCTCTGTTGCCGATTTGGAGATCTCCGTTACCTGTGATCACCCGATGATGAGAAGATCCCTTAGAAAATTGCGCCGATCCCTAACTTGGATGAGCCTTTCGAGGAAGTAGTGATGGAAATCCTTGATAAATTACTTCATGTGAATGATAATCTATCCTTGGATGACTCTGAGATTGAAGACTCCGAGTGATGCTTGGAATTCCTCTTGCGCATAGAAACAAGTTAATAAACGATTAAATTCTCCCTTCTTTAACTGTCGATAAAAATACAAGTTTTGGCTTGTAGCATTCCTCCTCCCACGGTAGAATGCAACGGTTCGGGATGCACTCTCTACACCAACCAGGGCTAATGGGAAGACTACTCCTTGCAACGCTGCCAAATCCTTGTTTCCCACGAGCGAAGCCGAGCTGGTGGCTGCAGTCACCGAGGGTGTGAAAAGAAGCAGAAGATCAATGTTATCAGCGGGTGGGCTCACGGCCACACAAGGCTCCCCTGTGTCGGCGAAGGCGGGCTCATTATCAGTACAAGAGATTTTGCATCTAAATTGCAAGTTGACAAGGCGGCTCAAACCATTACGGTTGACGCGGGTGTTATTTTTCGAGATCTATTGAACGAAGCTGCCAAGGCCGGCCTTGCCTTCCCGACCTCAACTTCCTGGGACGACGTCTTAGCAGTCAGATCGATGAGCATGGGAGCCCATGACAGTGGCCTGGTTGGGAAAGGTTCTGCTATCAATGAATATGTCGTCGGCTTGAGACTCGTCGTCCCTGCCCTTGCTTCCCAAGGGTATGCTAAAGTTATTGAGCATACAAAAGCCGACAAAGATTTGAAAGCCGCTAGATTTTCCCTAGGAACTTTGGGCGCAATCTCCCAGATTACCTTCGCATGACGTGTAAACACCAGGTTGGCCAAACCTAATGAAAACACCAATAAACTTTGAAGTACATGCATCTGCAACAAGAAGATAACATGCGGACCACATAACACGCTTCATCATACATTGGAACACATCTTAGATGCCTTTAGATTCATCCGCAGCTCCAGCAACAACCGTCACACAAAGAACACTTTCCATCAGTCTATCCAGATTGTATAGACACTCACAGTAATTCTTGAAACTAGTCTTCCAGAGCAGCAAACCAAAAACACTTTTGATAGAGCATAGATAACACCATTACAAGCCTTCTTCCAAATCCGCGAGACTTGAAACAAACCAGCGGAGGATTGTGGAGCAGATACATTTCTCCTAGTCCACAGATAAACAACTTTGCCAGACCAGTTCACAAACTGGTGAACTCAACTTTCACTCTTCATCAAACCAGAAGCTATAATCCAAGATATATCACCCAAGGATGCCCTTAAACAACACTACATATCCGCACAAGCATAGGATCAACACAGAAGAAATGCGGAACACATACCAGAGCACATTCTGAACACACAATTCTGTCTTCACTATTTATTAATTTTTTCAAAAGCACTTGGCAACTCATCATATCATCACACATGCAACACCATAAAGATAGCTCCATGTACTCACAACATCTCTACAGTATCTCAACTATACATGCACCACTTGCAATCACTTGTTTCCTTTCACTGCAAGAACTTGTACTGTGTTGACATCAATGACAACATTAATGACAACACCACCATACTCATTCATACTTGCAACACATAGTTCCACAGAGTTTCTTGATGGGGGGATGTGGGATCGTGGTGATGGGTTTCAGGGACGGGGGAACCGAGGGCCTAAGTTTGGGGACGGTGGGGGGATGGTGGCTGGGTGGGGTTGAAATACATATAGTACTTGAAAAAATAGTTATAAAATGATGTATAAGAATTACAAATTAAACTTTGGCAAACTAGTTTTAAACATTTGAATTTTGAAGTGAACATTAACTTGGCTCTATTTCTTGCTCCTTCTCAACCCTCTTGCTCTTCACTCTCACTCTTTCACCTTACACTTGTAGCTCTCAGTCTCACACTCACACTATTAGCTTCTTGTTGATTTGTTTTTGTGAATTGAAATGAGGATAGGAAGCAGTTTTATAGAGTTTGTGGGGTTTGGATGGAGCCCATAGGCCATTAGGGTTCAAACTTGGGCATAAAGTTCAAACAAAATTTTGGTTTTAAAAGAAAATTGCTTTTTGGTTGTCTGGCCATAGGAGACGCTTGGGCATCCCTGTGAGGATTGGGAGACTCTTAGGAGTCCCCCTAACGTCTCGGGGGCATTTTGATGTCTTTGCGGCATCTCAGAGACAGCGGCATTGGTGGCGGAGGGACATCCCCCCAAGTCTCTGAGACATCCCTGTCTTGAAAACATGAGGTTTGTTTTTTTTTGAGCGGGGGTGGGGGGTAGGGGGGGGGATGTGTCCCCATGGAACATTGAATATAACCAAAACAATCCTTCATTTTGATATAAAATATTGCTACAGTTCATTTTTTTCAGCACTACAAGCTGATTTTTATCTTTCTGATAGGAACCATTTTGCTTCTAGTTCCACAATGTCTATATACTGTTATGTGTATACTTCTGCTTCCCTCTTGATTATACAATTGTCACTAGCCTACCCACTTGTCATTAAAACTTGATGGCCAGTATCAAATTGAAGCTCCAAATTATCATACTTTGTTAGCATCTAAAAAGGAAATTTAGATGCTTCCCTTGTTTCAATCATCTTCAGGTGGTGGGGAAAATTGGAGTTTGTTGCTAGTTCTTGGTGGCCTCTGCATGTAATGCCAACTGTACGCTAGGTGTTAAGCAATCAAGTTGAGTACTTCTACACATTGTGCAGACCAGGGTGAGGGTTGACATTGTGTTAGAACCTTTCTACATTAAAACATTTGTCTTGATCAGTAATGTTAATATTATGTGATGCTGGAGTAGCTGTGGGCTTTGGAGGGCCCTTTTTCATTTCCTTGTGGAACTGAGATGAATGTTTCTGCATCTTGAGCAGTTTATTGAGTAACAACAGCCTTTCAACTAAATCCTTTTGGGATTCATTTCCTGTAGGTCGGGACCTCATGTAACTGTCCCATTCACCTCCTCCTACGAGCTTGAGTCAAACATGATTGGAACTTAGCCATGGTTGAAGGCTCTACAGCTTTTCTCAGGTGAATATCATGTACCTATTATTCCAAAAGATAGATTGGAGGAATATATGCATGGGAGCTAAGGTAATGATACAGGATTGACGGTAAACTGTAACAGATTACTTAAAACATCTAGCATGAGATGAATTTCAACTGAAAGTTGGAGATCTATGTGAGGAAGTTTACCGATTCTTAAAGTGAATGTAGAAACATCTAAAGGACCATGCCTTCTAAAGTATGCTTGTGCTTCTTCAGATCTCAAGGATAACTCACCACCATGTAGATTCAGAGGAAGATATTGACACTTTTTGCAGAACTGCAAATGTGAAGGTGTACTGGTGCCTTATAACGAAGGTCTTTGATTAAACATTGGAAATTGAATTTCAAACATGGATAAGGAAACTCAAGTTGGATTTTGTAGGACGGCATATCCATTTCTGAGAGGACAAACTCCATGTTGTCCTTCAACACTTGGAAAATTCAGCGAATATATGGGGAAGCATGTTTTCTGAAATCATTTCTGTGTGGAAACTTTTGCAGTTTCAGCTTTCTTACAACTTAGATACATAGTCATTGGAAGGTTACAATGAAGTTATTAACTTATTACTATCAGAAAGTCAAGAAGGGTTCGGAGGAGGAAGAAAGCTGAATAGTGTTTTGAAGGTTGAAATTCCTATCTTTTTGATTACCAGGTTTCATGTATGCAAAAGCTATTCAATCACCCTTTCCTGATGTCGAGAAATAATCTTAGCCATCTGTTATTAGTTTGTTTAGTCCAATTTAACTTTGTTGACCTGGAACTTCTTTAACAAAATTAATTGGAGCTCTGGCTAACTTTACTGTTTCTACTGATCATTTTTAGAGTGTCCCGTCTTAATCATAATATGTTTGCAGTTCAACTTCTCTTGTTTTACAATACCATATTGAATTTCCTATAGTTCATTTATGGAATGTATACTTAACGATAGAAGTCATATGGATTCTTGATTTACGCGCAATTAACAAATAACCTTTCATTGTCTGTTCCTTCTCGGAAAGAGAGGAATGCTTTTAATTTTTGGGGTTTTCTACATCTTAAAATGAACGTCAAGAATAAAAAGCTATGTGCAGGCTTGAAAAATTGCCATTTTGATGAGGCAGAAAAATCATTATGGCCACATTCTGGTCAAATTCCATTTTAGAAACTTACAGAGGTGATTGATTTTGTCATATTTCATTTTTCAGGTAAGTATAACATTAATTGCAACAGGATTCAAAGGCCAGGATGAAGGAGAAGGAAAAGTTTCCCAGGTAGTGCTTAGATTTGCATATTGTATATTCCTATTGTGCTATTATGAATCATGCTTCTATTTGCTTATTGACTTTTATAATGTAACGGCCATTGCAGGGTGTACGACAGTTTTCGTATGGAGATGCTAACCAAGGGTCTGCTCGTCGCTCCTCAGTAGCAACTGATGGTGCAACTGTTGAAATACCTGAATTCCTGAAGAGAAAAGGCCGCACACGGTATCCAAGAGCTTTTTAACCAGGACATTGGTCCCTTTTAGCTTCTGTACTACTTTTTATTCTTGCTTGGTTGTAATTGGAGTTACAGTGAGATTCAAATTTTTTTCTATTTTCTATTTGTTCTGTTTGAAAAGGCTGCTGCTAATATGTTCTATTACACAGGGAATCTTGTGTAGAATAATTTTCCTTTCTGTTCCTTTGGCTCATCTAGCTTGTTAAAAAAGTGGTAATAAATAAATCATACCACACATTGTAATTGTTGGTCCACATATAAGTTATTCATACGCTAGGTTTGATCAATCAGTGTGATCTTTTGGACATCGAAAAACCACTTAAATAATATGTGAAAACCTAATAGATACACTATGAGGATGCCATTTTAGCCTGTTGTACCATAATTCAAGAACAATGCTGTGTATTACCTGTTCAATTGAGAACTTATCTGATTCAAAAATAGAAATGAAATTCCTTATATTTATTCCCTAACCTCATGGAGTCGATACTCCCCTCTTCCTCTGCAAGAAGCCTAGATAAATACACTTGGCAAACAATCATGCAATCTTACTCTGCAACTCTTGCTCCATCGTGCTTGGCTTTCTTCCAGTTCAAGAGAATTACCTGCTACGATCTTGTATTTTGTTAATCCTTGTAAGCCAAACCTGGTTTTAAGCAGGTTATTTGAGCAGGCATATAAATGTGTGCAGTTTGTGGTGCATGTATTTGAGGGCAGTGCACTTCAAAATTGAAGAAAGATACAAATGAATCTTTATTGCAATAATATGATGACATAGATGAAGCACCTTGAATTGTGTTTGGTTACTTCCTGATATGGTCTGAGAGCCTTGTCGGTGTAAAATACAAGATTCATATTGTGGAGTAGATGGAAATCAGTATTTACTTTTCTTGGCCCGCACTTTCAGGCATAAACGGTTGTGCTGTCCCTCCCACTGCCCCGTTAAATTCACACTAATATGCACATGTTGATCATAATGTGCTTTTCTTAACCTGTTCTAATAGGGAAGATTTATGAGGTGGAATAAAAGAAATGTGAATACAACAAAACTTACATTTGTTTTTATCCAATATCCCATTTCATGATAACTTTCTGTTTAAATTTTACATTAATTTAATTTTTAACAAGAATTCAGAATGTTAGCCCACAGCTGGACAGCTATTGGTTTTTAGGTTCGCTTGTGCAAGAAAGACCCAAGTTCGATTCTCTAACTGCAGCCCTTGGGTATGCCGAAATGGGACTGTCCATTAACTTTTGCATATGGATACCCATATGTCTCCAGTAATTTTTTTAAAGAATGTTTGGGAGTTTCTTGATATATGTTGCTATCTACTGTTAAGAAAATCCGTTTTGTTTGCAGTTTTATATTCTCCAAGAACACATTAAAAAACTAATAATGCATAAAAGGCCCTAAGCAATGCTAGTAATCTGAAGGATACTTGAAAACAATTTTATTGGAAGACCGAGTGATATTTAATGCTTGTAAATAGTTTATTAAAACTAAATTATTTCTTTGTCGTTCTTTCTTCAATTTTGGTTGCTTATGGTTCGTTTTGGATAAATAATAAATTTAGATTAGATAATATATAATTATACCGTTTTTTCACAGTTGGCAAGGCATCAGTTAGAAATCTACCCAGACCAGTGATTTAATATTTCTAGAGAACTGAAGTTCGAATACTTTCTATGAGCTCTGTTAGGGTTTGATGTACACCATGATTTTGTAAGCTTTTAATTTCAGAAAATTAAAATATAGAATCGAGACCTTGATTGGGTTTCCCTTTCTTTAGGATGCCAAAAGACAAAATAAATGGGTGATACGTTATACCCACAAAGGTTTTTTTGAGATATTTATTCATTGCAGGAATGTTTTCCTTCAGATGGACAATTCTTTGGAGTCGACCATTGTAGTGGAGAAGTAGAGGATCAAGTATGAGCAAAGATTCCACAATCTAGAATTGGATCTTGATTGTGAGATATTGGGATGGGTGTGGTCGGTGTGGGGAGGAGGGCATACAGTATGGTGGGGCTGGGATGGTAGGGGATTGGAAGAGGGGAGTTACATTGTGATGTTATCATCAAGATGCTTGATTTAAAGATTTTTGGTTGCTTGTGATTTGTATGATAACTTCATGTTCCCATGCGGCTGCTTAAGTCTATTTTCTGCTTAAATTTAAGCAGCATAGGTGTTCCCATGCATAAATTTTATTTTTGGGAAAGGATAATTTGGAATCTTTTCCTATTTTAATGGAGCAACTACTATTTAGGAATTGAAAATAAGTTGTGGAAAAAGAGGGGGGGCTCGAAATAAGCAGCAACTGCATATTTCTAAAAATCCACGTGGCTCCACAAATTTCTTTCCTTGTTTTTTAATATTTGATTTTGTTTTTGTTTTTCCAATTTTTTATTGTACAAATTATTATTAATACTATTAATACAAATTTAAGTTGGCTGCTTAAAAATAAGCAGAAAAACTAAGCATTCATGGGGCCATCAGCTCCATAAATAACTCCTAAATAAGTTGAGCAGTGGTTGCTAGCCAAAATAAGCTAAGCAGCCGCATGGGGACATCAGGTAAGGCCAACAAAAATTGGGGAACACAAGGGGACTTAGGATTTAAATATCTGTGAGGGGTTAGTCCAACGTTTTTCCAAAAAGTAGGATTGGGAGTATGCTTATTAAGGAGGATTGTGGTTCTTTATGATAATCAAATTTTGGAATCGAGGTTTCAATTTGACAAGGAGATGAGATAATGGCCCTAGAGTGGATTGGATTATATGCCTTGCCACATGAGGTTCAAACATAGTGTTTAAGAAGATTCGCCAATTCCTAGGTGAATATGTCTTCTTGAGTTAGGATGGGACGAGAAACTACTAATAATGGTTTGTTTGGCAAATTGTACATGGCATTTTTACCTTCCCTAGGGTATGTATCTTATTGTAGAGATAATTCAATATATCAAATAGTTTCATTATAAATGCATTTAATAATGAATACATAGATCTATTGGGAGATTGTTTCAAAGTGTCTCCTTGTAAGTTAAGAGTTGGGTAACCAAACTAATAGCTATGGTGTTTAGAAGCCAAAGGAGAAAAATGTGGCCAAAAAAATTAGTGAAAAAGGTTGACAAAGAGGGTGAATGGCAAAATGTATGGTGGTGGGATGTGGAAGAAGATTCAATTTAATGTTTGGCATAGACAAATGGAAGTAGAAAAGCAAACTAAAGCTCTAATTATAGAGAATGCTTTTAAAGAAATTTAAAATTTCAAATGAATTTGAAAGAGGTAAAAAATGACAGAGTGGAGGACGAATTGAATGAATATATAAAATTATTAGGGTCATTATATACAATTACAAAGGTCAAGATAAATGAGAGTAAACTAAAGAGAAGTGACTATCTTGATCTTGGGGATTGGCATAGTAATATTTACATGGCAAGAGGTCTTTAGAAGTGATTTAGGAGGGTTATAATAATGCACATGAAAAAAAAACATGAGGAAACAATGGTGGAGGTGATATTGAGCTCTAGTCTCAACTAGAGAGTTTGATTGGGAGAGTCAAAACATTAGGTTTGCTGAAATGAAAGTTTCATAGAATATTAGGGGGCTTAATGTCACTTCAAAGAATAAATTGTCTTGTGCATCTTACTTTCATTGAAAGCCCAATTATGGTAATGCTTTAAGAGGCCAAACTTAGTTTGGAGCCTTTGATAACAAGCCATCTAGCTTTGTAGAAACATATTAAATTGTTGACACAAAGGTTGACAATTGTTGATGTTCAGCGTCTGGACGAATTACTTCCAACTACGACTTAGAGAGATAAATTTAAATATTGCCTTTGACTATTCAAATTTATCTTAAGTCATTAAATTCAATCACGAGGAGGCGCCTCATTTACCATGCATTAACTGCATTATTAATAATTAATATTTAATCATTAATTAAAGCCGCGATTTCTAGAAAATACGTTTTTCTTTTGGGGTTGACTTCTCTCATGAAGGGTCACGTCTTTCTCCTTCCGTGGCGTATAAATACAAGAGGATGATTATTCATTTGATCATCAAGTTCATAATCATATTCACATATCTAGAAGGAGTTCACACTTTCAGCAGATCATCAATTTGTAGTAGTAGATCGACTTCAAGGAGAATCACATTCATTTGTATTTAGCATCTAAGAGAGGTGCTCTTATTCCTTGTATCAAATCGGCATTGTGTTATGCCTGAGTTGTAAGCAGATTTCTGCTCCTATTCTATCAATATATAAGAGATATATTGGTTGGGTTTTTCTCCCTCAAGTTGGAGGGTTTTCCCAGGGTATCTTGTTGTGTTAATTGCCTTATGTGTTGCATTTTCTGATTACTTTCTGTTTTGAATTATTTGATCATGAAAAACTAACATGGTATCAGAGCGTGTATAAGAAGATCTAGATCACATTTCACTCAAGCAAGAATATCCTCCATTATTGTTCACACTTCGGTTTACATCTATCTTTCATCAAGATGGTGAACGGGCTCAAGGTTGAGGACAGACTTGAGGGTGCATCAAACTTCGCATCCTGGAAGTTTAGAGTGATGCTCGCTTTGGAGGAAACTGAGTTAGCTGAGTTCGTGGAGAACAATGTTCCTTAACCAACTGAAGAGAATGAGAAGCCTTAATGGAAGAGAAATAACACTAAGGCGTAAAAGATGTTGGTTGATTTCATGAAAGATCACATTGTGCCAATCATCCCTAAGTTGCATACTGCAAGAGATATGTTCAAGACCTTGGAGGAGATGTATGAAATCAACAACACAAGTTGGGCTCTTGCATTAAAGCAACAACTTCATCATATTAAGATGGCGAAAGGAGAATCGATCATCTCTTACTTCATGAAGATCATTGAATTGAGAGATCAACTCTCTACCATTGGGCATATTGTTGATAGCAAGGACTTGACTATGTTGGCTCTCAATGGCCTCCCTAAATCTTGGGAGTCATACATTCAAGGAATCAGTGCGAGATCAAAACTTCCTAAGTTTGATTGGTTGAGAGTAGATTGTATCCAAGAAGAATCAAGGTTGGTTGCAAGAGGCATTGGTCAAAGCTCTACAAATGAAGACATTCATGTTCTTTCCGCTCAATCCTCGAAGAAGAAAGGAAAAGGAGGAAAGAAAGGATACTTCAAGAGGAATAGAAATAAAGGGTCAGATGGTGCCTCAACATTCAAGAAGAAGAGAGATCTATCTCGTGTTCAATGTTTTAGATGTGACAAGTTTGATCACTATGCAAAGGATTGCCCAACCAGGCCTAAGCAACATGCTTCATTTGCGGATGTGGATGAGATCTCCCCTCAGAAGGATTCAAGGGAATTCCTATTCTATTCTGCCTTATCAAGCAATGTTCCAACAGATAGCAACACTTGGTTGATTGATAGTGGCGCCTCTCGTCACATCACTGGGTTTAGAGAACATCTCGCAGGTTTGGTGATGAGAGACTCAAGTGTTCAAGTAATAATTGGAGATGATGCAAGTTACTCTGTGAAAGGTGTCGAGACCTCCACCATTCACTTAGAATCAGGAATCACCTTGCAGTTGAGTGATGTACTATTTGTACCTGGCATCAAGAGGAACCTTGTCTCAATTTCAGCCTTAGAAGACAAGGGGTATCAAGTAGCATTCTCTGAAGGAAAAGTTCTTGCATGGCCAAAGAACTCTAACATCAAGACAACCAGTGTGATTGGTGTTCGACAAGAATATCTCTACAGGCTCTCCACCTGTCCTCTACAAGCCTTGTTGCATGATGCTTCAAGCTCATGTGAGCTTTGGCATATAAGATTTGCTCACATTCACTTCTGTGCTCTTCCAACCTTGGAGAAGATGGTCACTGGCATTCCTAAATTGAGCCAGGAGCATGAAGGTACTTGTCGAGGATGCGCATTGGGTAAGAACACTAAAAGACCTTTCCATAGTAGTGAAAGTAGATCTAAATGTATTCTAGATCTTGTTCATTCTGACTTGTGTGGTCCAATGTCTGTTGCTTCTTTGAGTGGTTTCTTGTATTATGTAATTTTTATTGATGACTACTCTAGAAATACTTGAATTTATTTCTTAAAGACTAAAGAATCAAAGGAAGTACTTGAGAGATTCAAGGAATTCAAAGCTCAAGTAGAAAACTTGTCCGAGAAGAGGATCAAAGTTCTGAGATCTGATAACGGTGGAGAGTATATTTCCGGTAGCTTTCGTAACTTTTGCATTGAAGCAGGGATTAAGAGGGAGTTCTGTGTCCCTTACAATTCTCAACAAAACGGTGTAGCAAAAAGGAAGAACAAATCCATTGTAGAAGCAACTAAGGCCATGATTCATGATTAGGATCTACAAACCCTCCTTTGGGCTGAAGCTTCTAGGACAGCTGTGTATGTCCTGAATCAATGCCCTCATCATATCTTGGAGGACATGACACTTGAGGAAGCCTTCACAGGTGTAAATCCTGAAGTCAATCATTTGAGAATATTTTGCTGTCCTGTGTATATTCATATTCCTAAAGATAAAAGGACAAAGTTGGAACCATCTGGCAAGAAGGGAATATTTGTGGGCTACAGTGAGACTTCAAAAGCCTACAGAGTTTACATTCCTGGTCATAAGTTAATTGCGATCAACAGGGATGTTGCATTTGAAGAAGATGTTGCATTCAAAAGATCCAAAGGTCATCATATGGAGATAGACAATGAAGACCAAGAGTCTCCTCAGGACATGGAAGTTGACCATCCTGAGATTCAGAGGGAGACTACTGATCCAAAAGAAGATGATGAACCAGTTGAGCCTTTGGAACCTACTGATGGGCCTACTGACATTGTCATTGGTAAAAAAAGACCTCTATGGGCTAGGCGAACAATGCAGGAGGCAGAAAACTTTGCAGCTCCTAGAGGAACTTTTAGAGAAAGCAAAAAACCTCAGAAGTTTTCAAACTATGTTGCATTGATGAGTCGAATGATTGAGTCAAAGCCTTCCAGTGTTGAGGAAGCTACAAGTCAGCAAGTTTGGAAAGATGCTATGTCTGAGGAATATCACTCTATCCTCAAGAATGATGTTTGAGACATCATACCTAGACCTGAAGGAAAATCTGTGGTATCTTCTAAATGGCTCTTCAAAATCAAGCATGCAATAGATGGGAGCATTGAGAAGTACAAGGCTAGATTTGTGGCTAGAGGATTCTCACAGAAAGAAGGGATAAATTATGAGGAAACATTTGCCTCAGTTGCTTGTTATACATTCATCAGGACCATCATTGCTCTTGCAACATCTAAAGGATGGAAGATACACCAGATGGACGTGAAGACAACATTTCTAAATGGTGTAATTGAGGAAGAGGTATATATTGAGCAACTTGATGGCTTTGAGGTTCATGGGAAGGAGTCTCATGTTTGCAGGCTGAAGAAGGCATTGTATGGCCTTAAATAGGCGCCTCGTGCTTGGTACGAAAGAATTGATCAATATCTGATGAGTTTGTGTTTCTCTAAGAATGATGCTAGTTCTAACCTTAACTTCAAAGTGATTAATGGTGAAGCATTGATTTTAGTTCGATATGTTGATGATCTAATTCTCATTGGAGAAGAACACCTCATTTTCAAATGTAAGAAGTAGCTAGCTTCTGAATTTGAAATGAAGGATCTTGGTCCCGTGTACTACTTCCTTGGTCTAGAAGCATGGCGGAAACCGAATGAGATTATTCTAAGTCAAGGGAAGTATACTATTGACGTCTTGAAGCGATTTGGTATGATGGATTGTAAATCCATGTCTACGCCTATGGAGACTAACTTTCAAAAGCTTAAGGAGGCTGCAACTAGTTCAGATCTTGTGGATCCTACTATGTATAGGCAGTTGATTGGATCATTGATGTATCTAGTCAATACTAGACCAAATATTTTCTATGCAGTACGCCTATGGAGACTAACTTTCAAAAGCTTAGGGAGGCTGCAACTAGTTCAGATCTTGTGGATCCCACTATGTATAGGCAGTTGATTGGATCATTGATGTATCTAGTCAATACTAGACCAGATATTTGCTATGCAGTGAGTGCACTTAGTCAGTTCATGGGTGAACCAAGGCAAATACATCTAGTTGCAACAAAGCATGTTCCGAGTTATCTACGTGGCACAGTTGGATATGGCTTGAGATATTCTTCTAGTGTAGACTTGAAGCTGCATGGTTATATTGATTCCGATTGGGCATGGTGTGTCATTGATTGGAAGAGCACCTCTGGATGTTGTTTCAGTTTGGGGTCTGCTATGATCTCTTGGTGTAGCAGGAAGCAGTCTTCAGTGGCACTTAGCACCGCAGAGGCTGAGTATATTGTAGCATGTGTGGCATCTTGAGAAGTAGTGTGGCTTCAGAAGCTCCTTGCAAGATTGTTTGGACAATCATTGGAGCCCACTATCATTCATTGTGATAATCAAAGTTGTGTGAAGCTTTCTGTCAATCCAGTGTTTCATGACAGGACCAAACATGTTGAGATCAAATACCACTATATCAGATATATGATATTGAGGAAAGCAATTCAGTTGAAATACATTAGCACTGATGAGCAGACGACAGACATTCTCACCAAGCCCCTCTCTAGAGTAAAGTTTGTGTACTTTCTAGAAAAACTTGGTATTGTGGAGAATGAAGCCCTGCTTCAGTGATCTTCTATGTTTTGCTTTAATGCATTTCTCTCTACAAGATAGATTTGAGGTGCAAGCCATTGTTTCCACCCTTTGGGAGAGCCATGGTGGATGTCATGTGTGTGACTCCATGACATCACGTGAGAGAGTCCGTGATGATTTTCTTGTACTCGTGTTTACACCCTCTGGGAGAGCCATGGTGAAACGTCACGATGAGGTGACAACATCACATTGAGTGATGAGCACTTGTACATACCATACATGGGTGTAGCCATGATGGTTGATATCACGATGAGGTGATATGTTTCTTTTCACACATGGGTGTAGCCATGGTGTTTGTCATCACGATGAGGTGATATGACTTATACAGTTGGAAGTATTCCTCCCTAGCTGAGAGGGAGTGTTGATGTTCAACGTCTAGACGAATTACTTCCAGCCACGACTTAGAGAGATAAATTTAAATATAGCCTTCGGCTATTCAAATTTATCTTGTCATTATATTCAATCATGAGGAGGCGCCTCATTTACCATGCATTAACTATATTATTAATAATTAATATTTAATCATTAATTAAAGCCGCAATTTCTAGAAAAAAGACGTTTTTCTTTTGGGTCCGACTTCTCTTATGAAGGGTCACGTCTTTCTCCTTGGCGTATAAATACAAGAGGATGATTATTCATTTGATCATCAAGTTCATAATCATATTCACATATCTAGAAGGAGTTCGCACTTTTAGCAGATCATCAATCTGTAGCAGCAAATCGACTTCAAGGAGAATCACATTCATTTGTATTTAGCATCTAAGAGAGGTGCTCTTATTCCTTGTATCAAATCGGCATTGTGCTACGCCTGAGTTGTAAGCAAATTTCTGCTCCTATTCTATCAATATATAAGAGATATATTGGCTAGGTTTTTCTCCCTCAAGTTGGAGGGTTTTCCCAGGGTATCTTGCTGTGTTAATTGCCTTATGTGCTGCATTTTCCGATTACTTTCTGTTTTGAATTATTAGGGTCATTATATACAATTACAAAGGTCAAGATAAATGAGAGTAAAACTAAAGAGAAGTGACTATCTTGATCTTGGGGATTGGCATAGTAATTTTTACATGCCAAGAGGTCTTTAGAAGTGATTTAGGAGGGTTATAATAATGCACATGAAAAAAACCATAAGGAAACAATGGTGGCAGTGATATTGAGCTCTAGTCTCAACTAGAGAGTTTGTTTGGGAGAGTCAAAACATTAGGTTTGCTGAAATGAAAGTTTCATAGAATATTAGGGGGCTTAATGTCACTTTAACGAATAAATTGTCTTGTGCATCTTACTTTCATAGAAATCCCAATTATGGTAATGCTTTAAGAGGCCAAACTTAGTTTAGAGCCTTTGATAACAAGCCATCTAGCTTTGTAGAATCATATTAAATTGTTGACACAAAGGTTGACAATTAACAAAGTTTTGTAAAATCCAATTTCATTTGTATCATTTTAGAACTAAATGGTGGATTACATAGATGGCAGTAATGGTTTATCTTTATAGTCATGAACTTCTTTGAGCCTAGGAATGTTTGTCAAGTGAAGGCTAACAAATATGTTGCCAAAAATTTTCAGCTTAACAAATCAGCCCATTCACCTATGCAAAGTTTAGAATGGAATCGTACCAGTCTACTTGTGAAGGACCTTTAGAACTAGGAAACTAGTTAACGTGTTAAGGATATTTAACTATTAGGTGTGTGTGGTCACACCTAATTTATTATAGGAAATTAGATTTGAATATTGAGTTAATTTAATTTACTTCACTATTAATTGTAATATGAATAATGGATAAGGGATTGCTCATTTTAAGGATGTGGATGTGTTGTGCGCAATCAAACCTAATAAATTATGCAGAATTAGATATGGATGTTGAGTTAATTTAATTCACTTTCTAATGAATAGTAAATGAGAACAATAAGAACAACAAAGGAAATGATTGCCTTTTTTTTTGAATTGAAGAATCAACCAAAATTATTACATCACTATTATTGAAATTTTTGTGATTACAATTATAAGAGAATTACATTCATAGTACTAGTCAAAGAAACAAAATCCAATCTAAAACATTTTTGACTTCATCAATCAAGTAACTTAGAACAAACATCACTAACATAATATTCGGTAATTTTAAACAATTGTTTATCACAAATAATATATAAATGATTACAAACTAATCTAAAGAGACAACATAAATACTTTAAATATATCGTGATAGTACATAGACAAATATGTAGCAATAATAATACAACAAAGTACAAAATAATTGTTGAGACCAAGGGAATTTAAAAAGTGTTTTATTGATTTAGAAATTGTAATAAGCTACAAGTTAATAACAATGCAAAGAACAATAGACTTGATCTAATAACTACATTGTGGAAATATTGCAAATTCATGCGAAATAATGGATGAAGTGTTCATCATTTGAATTAAAGATAACAAACTCAAACACACATGAATTGCGAATAATGTTTTGTAATTGCCTAATGTTTTTGTCTTGAATCAAATTTTAGATATTTGAATTGAATTATAAATCAAAATATTAGATACATCTACAGTGTTAAACAATGCACTTTACCTTTTGAAAAAGCATCATAAATCCTCTAGCAGATTGAATGTTTCAACTATTTTTTTTTTAGCAAAAAAAGAAGAAGCAATGTTGAATCATATAGAATGTGTATACTTGAGTAATTCTCTTATATTGAATATCCAATATCATTTTAAGGTTTTAAAAGTTTGTTTTAAGCTCTTTCTAGTTCATGTCCTGTTTTGAATTAGCTTCTTTTTGGCCTCGAGGGCCCTCCGTGAAAAAGGGTACAACACCCTATAAATGCTGCTTACCTTATCAAAAACTAAACCACAAGATTTAACTAAATCCAAGAGGGAATAATATGACTTAGTTAAGTCACTTTACTCACAACTTAAAAATAAAAGGACTAATGACTATGACTTTATAACTTTGTTATAAATTAGAACTAAAAAATAAGTTATAAAATAATTCTTGAACATCTAGTATTTTATTAAATAATAAAGACCTCTTACAACTTAAGTCATCGACCAAAATAAGGATAGATTATAATATTTTCAAATGTTTTTGAATCATGGAAAAAACAGGTTTTGAAGGGACCCGAAACCCTATACATTCACGAACAAGGCTGCAAAAATAACAGTTTGCAACCAGCCCCCAAAAAAGACTTGTCAAGATTTGCATTTAGAACTACTCTTGTGGTAGCGTAGAGTCATATCAAAAGAAGGCTGAGAGAATTTAGATTTTTTTCCTGTAATTGTAATCCAGCCTTCTTCCACTTGCACTGTCATATCATGCCAAGTCCGCTCACAATTTTCCTGAGGTTTGCCTGCAATCATTGTCTCAGAAATTTCATCATTATTCCTTTGTGCAGGCAAAGACAAATCGGATAGGCCACCAAAAGTGATAGCCATAGCGCTATCACCAGAAGTAGCCGCTAGGGACCCAAACTCACCCTCCTTCGGGGTTACAATCTGAAGATCATGTGCAACATTAGCAGCCTCATCATTTGAGACATCCCGAGGGGATACCTCAACATCCCGTGATTCAAACGCAACCACCTCAGAAAAACTCCTGTGTTGAGCAGATTTCTTCTCAACCGTATAATGCTGCTGAGAAGCACATAATATTTTCAAATGTTTAACCATGGTTGAGGGCCCATTATCATCCTATACAATTGAGTGATCAAGGGAAATGTAAGAATTTGTCCTCTTAACACAAAATATTTTGATCATATTTTAAACATTTCAAATGGATATGCCTTTTACACATTGACTTGATTTTCACCAACCTTAATTTTAAGAAAAAATCCGCATCGTTGCAATTTGGAACAAAAAAAATATAGGCTCACTACATCATGATGATAAATTGGAAAATATGTCCAATTTCTTCATGACATATACTAGAAATATTCATATCATATGCATATAAATAGAATTACCATCAGTGTGCTTCTTATATTAAGATGCCATTATGCTAGAATGATAAAATGTAAATGTATCATAAAAATTGCAACGAATTGAAAAGTCAAGTTTGAAATATATCTAGCAAGTATTAATTGAAAGTAGCTATTTTTGCAAAGTTTAAATTGAAATTACATTGCTCAAGCATATTTAATTAAAATGTCGAAATTGAAATGGATTAAGGGAGATGAGTTAAATATATTCTAATGATATCTTTTGAGAAGAAATGATTAAGTCCCTATCTAAAATCGTGTGGATTTCAACAATGATATATTTAGGCTCTACTAATTGTATATCAAACATACCATTGTTTTTTCACATAAGGAGTAATAGTAGTGAAGGCATGGTTGTAAAGGTCGAGGGGCTTATTCGTTGAGCCAAAACTATTTTAAGTGTCAACAAAATGGATTAAGCGAGATGAGTTAAATATATTCTAATGATATCTTTTGAGAAGAAATGATTAAGTCCCTATCTAAAATCGTGTGGATTTCAACAATGATATATTTAGGCTCTGCTAATTGTATATCAAAAATACCATTGTTTTTTCACATAAGGAGTAATAGTAGTGAAGGCATGGTTGTAAAGGTCGAGGGGTTTATTCGTTGAGCCAAAACTATTTTAAGTGTCAACGAAATAGTTTAAGGGAGATGAGTTAAATATATTCTAATGATATCTTTTGAGAAGAAATGATTAAGTCTCTATCTAAAATTGTGTGGATTTCAACAATGATATATTTAGGCTTTGTTAATTGTATATCAAACATACCATTGTTTTTTCACATAAGGAGTAATAGTAGTGAAGGCATGGACTATATTGCATGAAAGTTGTATAGGCATTTTGGAAACTTAGAATGGTTGGAATAAAATGTAATTTTAAGGTCTAAGGTCTTATAAGATGTTTGATTATATTTTTGGTGAAATTTGCATATCATTTTAATGCATTTCCTTGGGTTCTTAGATCATCAATTATGGGTGTTTTAGGGCAATCAAAGTTTATATTGGGATTATAGTGTCTCGATTTTTGCAAGTTCTAGCATTTAATTTATTGATTAATTATTTATTTTATGCTAATGTTTTATGCCTATTAATGTCATGTCATTTTGTGGGACCTACTAGTTGAGGTGACATCCTACATAGAAATGACAATATGACATGTGAGCTACAATTGTGGAACTATGTGTTCCACTTGGTGGATCCTACTGGAGGCTAAATTAGTGGTAAATTTTCATGTTGTAAGACTCATATGACAAATTATAATGAAATCTTATGATAGGACTGATTATGACTGATTATGATGGTGGAAGAGTTAACTATGATAGGTGGGCACCATGTAATGGTGGCACATATGCATACAATGTGTTTGCATGCATGCAGATGCATTGCATGTTGAAGGGGTCATATGCATGAGGAGGGTGTTGGAAATAGAAAAATAAAATTACATGGGTCTCGGTTATGACATTGCACTTCATGCAAGGCTCTTGCATGTCAAGGAGACTCAAGACATGCATGCAAATGTTGGATTCTTGTCACATGGAAATTCTAGGCATCCATCTTCTCTTGTGTTGTATTATTTATTTGGGACTTGTTCATTTAACAAAATAGTCAATTTTGAAGATTTCATGAGTATCGTTATGTTGTTGGAATCACTCCATAAATCCTGTTGTTCTTGAAGACTCCTGAATGAGCTTAGGTTTGTGATTGTATTGTAACCTCTTTCACATTACTAATAAACAAAGAGTTGTGCTTTTGGAGTGTGGGGTTTTTCTTCTGAAAGGGTTTTCCCCACATAAATTTGTTGTTATGGTTATTACTATTTTGTATATTTGATTAAGTTAAAATGAATGTGCATCTAACATTGTAATTGATAAGGGTTTAAAATATATTTTTTGCATAACCTCCTCCACTTAGATTGCTGTAGGAAGCTGCTTCCGCATACCTGATTTCCTTTCAGTTTAGGTATTTATTAAGTTGAAACACCAACATGTGGTGCTATCTAGAATGTATTTTTGTACCGATCCTACTTAGTGAGTCACTAATTGATCTCAAAATATCTTCAATATCTTTAATATTTTTTGTGTGCATAAAACCCTTAATTTTATGTGTGTAACATCTCAAAATCAATATAGCTATCATATTAAAATTTCATACTTTCCCACGAGCTCATCTAAATTATTTTCTTCACATAATCTTTCTAACACTTGTAACTCATGATATTAGTCATTTCACAAGAATGATAATCAATACAATATTCCACACATCATGTATTTCATCCACATATCCATGGCTATATTCAAGCTTTCCTTAAGAGATTTTTAAGTTCAAAACTCAATATTGATTAGTAGAAATCAAACACACCTCATGTCACAAGTGTTCACATCACAAGTGTAAATTAAAAATATCGAAAACATCTCATCAATAAAAAATTTAACAAAAGCTTGACTTCAAAAAAATTGCACATTAATAAAATCAACAAAAGTACTATGTCAATAAAATCAACCACATGCTCAACCTCAACTAATAAACAATAATATAATCATCACAATAATACAAAGTATAATATTTAATCTATAAGTAATAAATAACCAATTTAATAGTAAGGCTCATCAAAAAAAGAACCCTTACAATAATAGGTAAAAACAATACAAACATCATCACAACAATAAATGAGATCCTTTAACAATAAATAAATGGTAATAAAATTTTGTGGCTTTTTACGATAATAAACTGTTGTGGCTTTTTATCATAACACTTCTAAGTTTTTTGAAGAGCTTGAGAATTATCACGATCTTATGTTTTTATTTTATCTTATTTGGTTTTACGCATTAGGGTTCAATCACCCTATTTGTTTTGTCTTATATTTTTTGTTGTTGTAGGTATGTCGTTTCTTTTCTTTATTTTCTCGGGCTAATAATGTTTACCTTTAATTATTAATCATGAACAATTGGGTGTGTTTTATTATTAATGTTGAATCAAGAAATTTGGGCATGAACTTTTTTGCAAAATATTAGCCATATAGTATGTTTTACTTCTTTAATTGAAGTTTATTCAATTGTGGTTTAATGGGTGAAATTAATAATTAAGTTTATGACCTTGATGAAGTTTATATATATATCATATTTTAATATACATTGGATCTAGCCATTCATTGGAGGAAAAATTAGTCAAATATTTGCTTTTTCCTTTGATGTGAAAATGCAACTAATAAGTTATAAATTGGGTTTAATAGGCTTTGAAATTTGGGTAAAGCAAAATATTGATATTTGAGATGACATACTTGACAACAACATATCCAAAATCATATCGTGTGGTCTCTAAGGTTTTTTGATACTTGGGGAGTCATTGTTGAAATAGAATTTATATCCTCCAATCAAAGGTAAATAATGAGTTTGAAACTATTAAGGGATTAAATCTCAAATTAAACCTAATACATGATTATATTTGATTAACATATTTGAGATATAGGTGAGATAGAATATAAAGAAAAGTGAATAAAAAAACTAAAATTATAAAACACTAAGATAAAAAGGTACAAATAATAAAATAACCAAACTAAAAAATTGATAAAATTAAAAAGATAACAAAATATAATTAATAAAATTATAAAACTAAAAATCAATTTTGGTCAAACATATGATCTAGTAAGATTCATTCTAGCTAAGTTAGATACTTCCACAACTTTCTCAACTAAAATTGTTGGCTAAAAATATATGGAGCACCACTTCGAGTCCAATTTATCAGATAAATAAAATTATTTGAAAAAATTGAAGTTTCAATAACTCCTAGTAATGTAATTTTTTTTTTTTTTAAATATAAAAAATGAGAGCTAAGGAATCTTTAAGGGAAGAGCTTCGCACAAGGGTTTGATTCAAATCTGCTCTGGAGATTGTCTGCGTGTGTGAAACCTCCTTTCCGTGGAGGAGGCTTGGCCCTCCTCCATGTTTGAATATCATTTGGCCTTCCTTCGTAGTGTCTTATTGGCGCTGAGGTGTCCCCTTCACTTGTGTTTCCTCATCCTATGGAGGTCAAGGTTTTTATGCTGGCGGCTGTGGTTGTGTGTGGCCGCATTTGTGCTTCCTGCTTAAATCTTGGAGGTGATGGATGGTGGTACGGACCCATCGGGCAATAACGATTTTATTGCAGCAAATCGTTCGATCAATAATGGTGCCCACAAATCCTTCCGTGATATTGTTGCGGGCGAAAGAGGAACACTACCGTTGGGTGCTAAATTCTTACGTGGAGATTCTGGCGTGGTGCAAGAAAATGGCAGAGAACGACAAGGTAAGCTTCCCTCAGATCCCCCCTTGAAAGATATTTTGATTCCAAATTCTGCTCTGGATGAAGCAATTACAGAGGAAGACACTAAATTGGCTAAAACTGGATTTTTTTTTTTGCGGTTGGCGACCCTAATAGGGTTCTGACCAGGAAATACATGGAGGAATGGTTCTCCAAAGTATGTGAAAGAAAACTGGGTTTGCACTTTTATTACTGTCAAATGATTCAAAGAGGACTCTATGTTGTGTTTTTCTGTAACCCTAATGCGCAAGCGGAAGCAATTAAAAAATAGTTTTGGAATGTGGGCTTGGTGGTGTTTAGGGCCTTGGCCTAGAACCCAGAAGCGGTGGAGGACGAGGTCTTAGCCCTCTCTAGCCCACGCTGGTTAACAATAAAACATGTCCCTCTGAGGCTTTGGAAATTCATTCCGTTGATCATGGAACCATATGGAAATATATTAAAAATTGATGACAAAAAATACTCTCCCACACTCGGATGCTTGAGGGTTGGTCTCTCTGTCCCGAGGTAAAGATTTACTAGAATGAATTGAAATCCACTTGAAATATGGAAAATTTTGTTGTGAAATTGAAACCCTTGGGGGTTTGAATGCGTGCTATTTATGCAGGCGTGAAGGACATATAAAGAGGAACTGCCCTCTGATAAGAAATAAAACAAATTTGAAACCTACCTCGGGCGGGTTTAACAAAAACAATTATAAAAATAACAAGCAAACCTCCAATGTAGAGGTGCAAGCAAAAAGTAAAGAAGGAAATGTCGGGGACCATGCACACCTTGGTGCCTCCCAACATCAATCTAGTGAAGACTCTCCAAGCCCTTCCTAGATTAACTCTATGCAAAATAAAAAATCCGAAGAGAATGCTCATAAATCTGAAGAAACAATTCTTGAAGAAAATTTAGACTCCCTGCTAAGCAGGGTAGAAATCAACTCTGGGAAAAAGAATAACCCTAATGAAGAACGCATAAAAGAGGATGAGGGTCCTGAATCTGGTGACCTAACAGTTAAAGACAAAATGGAAAACAATCCAAAAATGAACACACAACAACTAGCTCTCCTAAAGCTAAGGTAGAGTAAACCTTCCAAAGGTTCTAAGCCTATCACAGATAAAGAAATATACACCTTTAACTCAAAAGTTTTCAAAGAAAATGGGGAGGTGGAATCGACAGTAGGTGCTTGCATCCAAAATAAAGGTAGTGAGGAATCATTACCTGCGCTAATGAGGAATTGAACACTTTGATAATTAAGAATGACCTCCATGACCTGGATGAAATCCAGAAGGGGGAAGCAAGCGAAGACAAGGAGGTAGCCCAGGAATCCCACTTAAGTGAGATCCTCAGGAATAACCCAAGAAGAGTAAGATCACATAGCATTATCTCATTTGTAGTTGGTAATACAAAGGTGGATGAAATGATGATCCCTAACTACTCAGAGGAACTCCCCAACCTCCTTGGTGGAGTGATGAGCTCAGATGATTATGCATCACAATATGGCATGGACTCTGCAGATGACATAGGTTTCTTATCCAAGGATGTGACTGATGGGGAAGAGACCCCCATGGAAAGCACCATAATAAAAAAAAACTCAGAGATACAGGAAGAAAAAGGGCATTAATGCTTCTAAACCCCTAGATTTTAATGATTCCTCCCACCCACAGAAAGATAAAAGAAAGAAACTTAGTGGGATCATCCCACATAGTGCAAAAATGGTGGAAGCTGAGGCCAGGCTTCCTAAATGTTTTGATAACTTTCAAAGTAATAAAGAGCTTTCCCCCCAATTATTTATGCTAATGGAAGTTAACTACATTTCTTGGAATGTTTGGGGGCTAGAAACCCTTGATAGGAAACATGTGGTTAGGAGGTTCCTAGCCCAGAAGAAGGAGAAAGATTTTGTCCTTTTACAAGAAGTTAAAGCCACTGGTTTCAATTTGGAAACTAGTCTAAAATTTATTTGGAGAGATGCAACACAATTCTCTACTAGGCATGAAAAAGGCAAAGGAGGAGCCTCCCTCCTTGTTGCAAACAATTGGGCTCAATATGTAAGTAGCTCCGGTGCTTCCCCCTGTAATAAAGTGGTCTGGGTAATCATTGAGAAAGATAAAAATTGCTTTGGGGTATGCTTGGTGTATGCTCCCAATGATTACGAGGACAAGATCGCCCTTTGGAACTGGCTCTATTCCCTGCATTATATTCCTTGGATCATTGGAGGGGACCTCAATTTTGTGGAAAAGGATGAGGATAAATGGGGTGGATTGGGGTTTGATTGGAAAGGCAATGAAAGATTCTATTGGAAAAGGATGGAATCCAAGCTAAGACTTGAGGACCCCATAGAGGGACAAAAGAAAGATTGCCAAGAAATTTGGTTCACATGGTGCAACTCACAGAAAGGAAGCAAGAGGGCCTATTGTAGATTGGATAGATTCTATGCCAATAAGGATTTCTTTTCAGCATCCTTGGTGTCTGAAGGTTGCAAGGTTGAGGTCTGCCTATACTCTCTCTCAGACCATCATCCCATTAGGGCCAAATTCTGTTTGAGAAACAAAATTCCTAAAGTTGGTGGCTATTGTAGTAGCTTTTGCCTCAATACCTCTCTCCTAAAGGATATGGACTGTAGGAATGCCGTTTTGTGCCTTAGGAAAATCAATAAGTGTATGTACAAATCACTATCTCCCATTGATAGATGGTCACTGAACAAAAAAGGCTGGAAGGCTCTTTTCCAGACACTTGGGAGAAAAAAAGCCAAGGATAGTCGAAGGTATGAAACTCTGCTCTAGGATAGACTTCTTCAATCATAATTTGAATTGCAAAATAACCCTAAGGATGTATCCTTGGCTAATAAACTGGCTGCAACCAAAGAGTCTCTCAGAAGACTCCAGAATAACAAGATCAAGGGACTAAGAGTAAGAGCCAAGATGAACTGGTTGGAAAATGGGGATAAAGGAACAAATTTTTTCTTTAGAGTCATAAAAGAGAAGCAAGCCAGAGAACAAATAGATTACATCTCCATTGAAGGGTCACCAGTGACTAAGAAAGAGGAGATAAGGAATCATTTCTTTCAATTCTATAAAGCCCCTTTTTCCTCAGATGAGGTGAAAGAAAAGAATATTCAGGCAAGAAATCACATCAAGAATCTCATTCCTAAGAAAATTAGTTTGGAAATGGCAAAGGACCTAGGGAAAGAGATCTCAAAAGAAGAAGTCCAAAAGGCTATCCTCTCGCTCAAGAATGACAAATCTCCTGGGGCTGATGGACTTCCGGCTGAATTTTATAAAAACTTTCTCGACTGGATCTATGATGACCTATTTCTAGTGTTCAAGGAGGCCTTTGAGAAAGGATCTTTTGGCAGAAAAATTAACAAGGGTGTGATCGAACTAATTCCAAAAGAAGGAGACAAGTCTTTAGTCAAGAACTGGAGACCCATCACTCTCTTGAATGTCTCTTACAAGATCTTGGCCAAAATCCTGACAGACAAAGTGGCCCTTGTCCTTCCCTCCATAATAAAATCTACTCAGACATGATTTATAAAAGGAAGGTATATATTAGAGAACTTGATTACTAGTTGGGAGGCATTGAGTTGGGCAAAGCTGACATATCAGAAGGATGCAATGCTGCTGATTGATTTTGAAAAGGCATATGATTGGATTGAATGGGATTTTATATTTCTAATGCTACAGGATTTTGGGTTCCCTGTGACCTTCTATCACATGGTCAAAAGTCTTTTTCAAGATGCTATTGCTCAGGTTGAAGTCAATGGGGTGTTCACTCAAGAGATCTCCTTGGAGAGATCATGATAAGGCAAGGATGCCCTCTAGCCCCTACACTTTTTGTCATTGCGTCAGATTCTCTCCACTATCTACTGAGAGAAAATTCAACAAATCCAAGGGTAAGGGGTATTAGGCTTCCGGATCAAAATGAATTACTCAACCTCCAATTTGCAGATGATACTGCTATTTTGGTGCACCTTGAAGAAAGGAATTTTGCTAACTTGATGAAGAAATTGGAATTATTTTGCTTAGTCTTAGGGGCTAAACTTGCCCCTTCCAAGTCTTGGTTGTTGGTTTGGAAGGACAACCCCTCAGACTGGATCAATGAAGTTGGAATGCAATGGGGAGTCCCACAAAAAATTGTAAGATACCTTGGAATCCCTTTTGCGGTGGAGCCAGATCTAAAAGAAATGTGGCACTGGATTCATGAGAAGATTGAAAGGAAAATTTCCAAATGGAATAGACAATTCCTCTCGCTAGCTGGCTGACTACAAATTTGCCAGAAGATTCTCTCTTCTTATAGAATTTACTTTGCCTCTATATGGTTTTTCAACTCTTATCAAATCAATGATATCTAGAAAAGAATAAGAGCCTTCCTCTGGTCAGATGGTAAAGGGAAAAAGAAAAGACATGTAGTTAAATGGGAGTGGTGCACTATTGAAAAGGCTAAAGGTGGGATGGGTTTGAAAGATCTAAAATTGTAGGGCATCGCCCTGGCATCAAAATGGATCTTAGGGGCCTTGGAAGGGGAGGAACCTTGGAAGGTTCTAATCCTACAGAACATAAGCAGAGCTATTCCTAAGAGGGAAAAGGCTTGGAAAGAATTGCATATCAGTGATATCCTTGGCAGTGAGGAAATTATGTTACCTGCAGGGTCCAATGTCTTTAAGACTATTTGGAAGGCCTAGGAAGTGATGAAGAAACATCTTGACAATCACCACTTCACCAATGAGGATTTGGGGACTATTCACTCTTACAGATCTATATGGTGGAATTTGAATCATAAAGGGAAACCCTTGGCTCTACTCCAGGGCTGCTCTGCAAAAGGGTGGGCTGCCAAAGGGATCAGACACTTTAATGATATCTTAAAAAATGGGAGTTTGAAAGGGTGTAATGAGTTGAATAATGAATTCAACCTTCCCCCTTCTAATTGGAGAACATACACAATTCTTAAAGAGGCTTGTGGCTGGTTAAATTTTCCTATGATAACTAAGAATGAAATTGACCAATATAAATAATTCCAGTGGAAAAATGGATCTAATATAAAGAATACTAAGGTTAAAGAATTCTACAGCTTGTTAACAAAGCACATTGACTTGATTGATCATCTAAACCAAATCTGGAATCTACAATGGGATAAAGTCCAATGGAAAAAAGTTTTACAAAACAATTGGAACATACAACTAGAAGCTAAACTTGCTTGCTTTAGATGGTTACCGACTTTATATAAAATTTCTTTTAAGAGTAAAATAAATGATATCTCGGTTTGTAGTTTGTGTAGAGTCCCTGAGTCAATTGTTCATATCTTCTTTGATTTTTCATTTGCTAAAGAAATATGGGGAATGTTCTGTTCTATGCAAGAAATCTGGGCTACTAATGGAAGGCTGATGCTTGAGAAAATTCTATTTAGCCATAACATCAAGATGGGGAAAATTGCTAAGCTATTTTGGTTATGCTTATCTTCTAGTATTTTGTGGTCAATTTGGAAAGCAAGGAATGAAGATATTTTCCAAGGGAGGAAGAGGTTGCTTACCGAGTCTTCTTGGAGACTCATCTTCTTTAATATTGCTATGCAGGTTTACATTACGGTGGCTCTTTCCAAAGACAAGTTCTGGAGCTACCTACAGGACAGGAGGGTCACCATAGACATCATGGAGGCAAGATATGGACACATGTGGCTTGAAGGACATCCAAATGTTGATGTGTTTCTCAAGGCTTTGCAGGATTTTTGCTAGGATATGACTGGAGTACAGTTCGAAGGGGCAGTGCAAAAGAACCAAGAAGGACCACCTTCAGTGGAGGAGGTGGCAACAACACATGCTTTAATTTCTCTGAGAGGAGATAGTCTTCCAGTTTGCAACCATATATCCTTTTTGCTCTACAATTTTGTATATATAATGATATATTTGTATATGCACATTGTTTATATGATGTAACTAATCCTTATGATATAGGCACGATGGACTACTTCTTGGCTGAGACATTATCTTTTGTAATTACTTTGTAAAAGGGATAGATCAAGGGGTTTTATTTTTGACACATTGTAAGGGGGGTTCTTTTTGATACATTGTAAGGGGGTTATACATATTATTTTTGATACTCTGTAAGGGGGATATATACTTCTGATATATGGTCACACAGACAGGATGATGGGATAAATATCTTGCGTATATGTTTTGTATTTTCTGCTCTCTCTATGCTTAATATTAAAAAAAATATATATATAAATACCCTTTTGTAGATCCATTAGTGTAGTTTTCAAAAATATATTTATTTTAATAGTTTAATTATTATTTATATTTTATATTTTATTTTTACTAAAAGTAGGTTATCAACAAAAAATATTAGGTTGATTACCATGCCAAGGAAAAATACTAATTTTATAACTTATTAAAAAAATATGATGCACTAGATAAAAGAATCTATTTCAGATAGTATTTTTTTTTTCCATTTTAGATAAATATTTAATATGAAAGTTGACGTCTGATGGAAACAACTATTTTTTGATTCACACACATTTTAATATTTATTTAAAAATATATATTTATCAAAATTGGAAAAAAAATATCCATGCAATAAAGTTTCAAGTTATAAGTACACACAAAAAAATTGAAAGAAGAAATTTTTTTTACTATAAAACGTTTGACGTCTCCACAACTTCATTTTTCAACATTTTATCAACAACTAAATTATAGTGTTAATTTATTAAAAACTAGTTTGAAATAATTTTTTTATTTAAAAAAAAAAATACAAACATAAAATATACTAAAAAGTACATATTTTACTAGTTTACATCATTTCAAAATTCATAACATATATGCCACTTTTTAGTGATTCAAGTTTAAAAGTTGGATCAATGTTGGCCATTTCCTTTATAAAGTGTGACACAACTTTGTGCTTTTACCCTATAATTTACTATCTAAGTTATATTGGTTGTTGTAAACATACCATTTAAGCTATATAAATTGATATAAATATCAATTGGTATCAGTTGATTGATATAAATTTATATCAATTGATACCAGTGTAATTTAATTGATTCATATAATTTGATATTAATTACTTGATGTAGTGTCAAAAATTCACCCTTAACAATTTCACACTATGTTTTGGCCCCCTTAATTATTGAGCCTAATTGACCCCATAATGTCCTAAAATTATGTATTTCAGAGCCCATTTATACTGTTTTTCAATAAATAGCAAGAATTGAATAAATTCATCCAATTCACATATTACCCCTGACATTCAATGTCCTGGAAGTTTGGACCAGGCATATGGGTCCCCCTTCTTAGCCAAGACCCATTTTTGGGCATGTTATTGGTGGCATTTTAACATTCAAATTTCAAATTTCAAGTGTTGACTTTCAGGATGTAATTTTTGGAAAATTGAATAAATGCCTATAAATACCTAGTCTTTGCACCATTTGAAACTAGAAGGAAGCAAGAAGGAGATTTTATGAGAAAACATTATTGTCAAGAGTAAAATTTTAGTGTTTTATTGCAACAATTCAAGATCCAAGCATCATGTTAAAGTGTATGTGAGTTCATATTATCAAGTTATCATTGTTTTGTGAAGACTAACCCTTTTTGTAGGTCTCCAAACCATTCAAGCATTCAAGAAAAGCAAGATCCAAGTCCTTGAGATGATGTGTATGAATTCAGTCCTTAAAGGAAGCCATTGAAGGGTGGGGAGTTGCAACACTTTGTGATTTCATCTTTTCTTCCTTCCAATTATTCATTTATCATTGACATTGCCATTGTGGAAGGGAAACACTCACAAGATTTGACTGAGGCAAGCCCCTAAATGACCCAAAATTTCCTCTCTTTGTGAATGTGCAGGTCTTAGGTTGAAGAGGATTGAAGGAAGGAAGAGGATAAATTATTCATTGTTGCATTTGTTGTCATATATCTTGTCAAGCCACAAAAACTCACCTATAGAATTATCAGGTCCATTATTCTGACAACTTTGTAAGTAGGAACATAAGTCTCAGATCTATCACTAGAGGACCCAAAAGTTGAGCAATACACCCCTACAAGGACTCAGACACCCCTTGGCAATTATGTCCTACAATGGCTGAAACAAGCTTTTCTAGGTTGGTACATATCACTCTGCACTCCCCAGGTCCACCTACAAATTAATGTTTCCGTCCGTTAGTTGTCAAGATCTTACAATTTACATATTAGGTTGCATGGTCTAATTAGGTTAATCATTCCAAATTATTTCCAATCCATTCCCATCTTCAATTAGATGTAGATCCAGGTCTGATTGGATCACCTTCATGGTTGTAAGTCAATCTAATCACCTTGTTGATCTACATCTTAATTCTTAACTTGGAAAAAGGGCCCCTTGCATCCTAAGTTCTTTGCACTTAGGACCTAGGATCCCTTTTTCTATGTTACATTTTGGTGAACCTGACGTTTAAAATCATAACCTTTTTGAAATTGGAAGTCTTTCAAACCTTAGATCCAGGTTTTGCATTACATTGTTTACATTTCTCATTTAGGGTTTCATTTTTGCATAATAAAAGCATAAAAATTCAAAAATATTGCATCACATATTCCATCATAGGTTACATTAGAGTTTATTTAGATCATATCTACATTCAAATTGCATTCACTAAGTGGTCAAAATATGAAATTGTTCATTGCATAAAATTGCATCTTTCATTTTAGATAAAAAAACAAGTGAAAAAATGCATAGTTGTGTTTCAAAATTGCATCTAATCATCATTCTCAAAATTTTGCAACATCTTCAAATTAGACAACTATTGCATATTAGATCTGAAAATTGCATTCAAAATTGTCCTTTATTGTTGCATATTTGCATTGGAATCATATCAGTCTTAAATTGGAAAACATTGCATTATTTGATTTCAAAATTACATCAAAAACAATATTTCCAGGTTGTGACATCTTAGAATCAGTCAATTATTGCATTCTAGATCTAAAAATTGCATTCAGAATTTGTAATTTTTTTTTCAAGATTATTGCACACTAACATTTTGCATCACCTTGCCCTAAATTGAGTAAAATTTGGAAAATATCAACAGTTCAACCTGTTTGCTAACAAAGACAACAACATTAAACAACAACATAAAAGCTAGTTTTTTAGTTTTTTGAACACTTGTCAAGGACTCAGATGCCCTTGGGTGTCGCTGTCCTGTTACAGGTGTCTCAGGGAAATTCTGCACAAATTTTTATCTTTGTATTTTTAGTCCATTTCTACTTGCAATTGTCTGATTTGAAATTCTGAAAAGATGTTATGACATGTGTAAGAAAAATGTTATTTTTCTTGATTTGTTGCAAATTTGGGAAAATTTGTTGCACTTTAGTGTTGGAAATCATCAGATTTGTAGGAAAATTGTTTGCATTTTTGGAAGCATTGCATAATTTGGGTAGATTAGTTTTTATTTTTGCACAAACTCAAAGCCCTAGGTTGTTACAACACATTGCAAATCCACAAGGCAAGTAGCATCATGTTTCCTTTTCAAAGATGTGTTTTTGATATGGTTAAGCATGGATTGTATAAGTCTAATCTCCCTACTTATGAGTACAATCTAGGGAAATAAAATGAAGTCATTAACAAACATGTTAGTCATTCTCCCAATATCTTTCCTAATTGTGAGAGTATCTTGGTGCAAGAGAATGAAATCATTGACATATTTCTTAATATCACTTTACCTATTCTTCACCTATCTACTAAAATCTCTCCTACTCGTGAGAGTGTTTTGGTACAAGAGGATGCAATCATGAGAAATCATGACAATCATAGTTGTTCTTCTCTCGATACCTCTCCTACTTGTGACGAAGGTATCTTGGTGTTGGAAGACTTGATCATTAAGTGTCATGAGAATCTTGTTTGTTTCTCTCCCAAAACCTCTCCTACTTGTGAGAATGTTTTGGTGCAATAGGATGCAAATATAGACGATCATGACAATCATAGTCTTCCTTCTCTTGATACCTCTCCTACTTGTGATGAAGGTATCATGGTGTTGGAAGATCCAATCATTGAGCATCATGAGAATATTTTTTGTTCCTCTACTAATGATTCTCTCACTTGGGAAAATATTGGAGCACAAGAAGATGCATCATTGATACATTTCTTTCAAAAGATAGTAAGATGGCTTGCTTAGAATAAGATGCTAAGGTCCTCCCTTGATAGAAGAACATCAACAAGAAGTCAAATCTGTTGAGGTTATGGATGCACAATTGGCTATTAGATCTCCCTTGATTATTAGACCTCCTAAAACACCTTTTGGACCTCCTAAGAGTCCTCTAATTATTGGAACTCCTTAGTCACCTCTCATTATAGGACCTTCTAAACCTCCTAGTTCTATATTAAACTTTGCAAAACAACTCACTAGTAAGCATGTGGCACAACAACCAAATTTATCATACTATAGCTCACACATATAATACTAGAAAGAATAAGCAACCAAAAAAAACTCCACCATCCATTCCATTGCAACAGCCATATCTCCCACCCATGTACCTAACATTTTGCAGCATAGTGGTAAAGAATTTGATCTTGTTGAGCAACTTCGTAACACTCCTGCTAAGATATCCTTGTGGGATTTGATTCAAACATCACCTGCTTACCATGACATGCTTCAAAAGGCTTTGCAAAAAATTATCTCTCCTAGTGCATAACCAAATGATGTGGTAGCTTTGATTGAGAATATGAATCAACCTAATTTGGATATTATATTTCATCAAAATGAGTTACCCCTTTGGAAAAACTAAAACAAAATGATTCTTTGATGATAATGGCTATTATTAACAGGGTTGGGATTAGACATATCCTTAGTGACGATGGTTTAGGGATTAATGTTTGTAGTGTAAATCTTTTGGATAAAATTGGAGCAAATAAAACTCTAATTCAACTCGTTGATTTGTCAATTAAAGGTTTCAATAACATGGAAATACAACCATTGGGTGTGATAACTGAAACAAAGAAAAATAGGTTCACTAAAATGAAATGAAAATATGTGGGGTGAGGGAACTATTTATCACTATTTCATTAGGAAATGAGATCCACATGATGAATTGATTATCAAACCTTAGGTGAATCAAGTCAAAGTGGGAAGCTTCAGATTTCCTTATGACTGAAGGACGAGGGTCAATGTCAAACAACACTTTGGGGAAAAAACTAAAAATAGAAAATCAACACCAAAATGCAATCTAACAAGTTTGAAACAACAATATTAAGCTCAATATTTTCATAACCAAACAATAGATTGCAGATCTGAGAAAGGCATAAACATGTGTACTAGTCACCAAAAGTTCTTTTTAGAAGCTGATCTGAGACTCATTCACCCATGGGTGAATGGGTCCAAGTACAAGTTTTTTCTATAAATTTTAGGAGCTTCTAATGCCAATGCAAATCTTCCACTTTGCCCATGTTTCACAGTCGGAATGTCAGAAATGACTTTGAGATCTTAGTTTCCATGAGATGAAAATAATTTTGACAACTTTTGCAACTTTGACAACTTTGTAAATCTTGCTCTTCAGAAGGTCTTCAAGTCTTCTTCAACCTAAATCTGCAATCACACATACAAGAGAGAAAAATGTTTCTTTTGGGTGAATAGGGGTTTGCCTTGGTCAAACCCTGTTTTGGTAATCAAACCTTGAATTGAAATAATGAATGAAAGAGGGAATGAAGAATGAACAAAGTTATGTTACCACTCAACAACTACTTGAACGAAAGATTGATAATAGAGATCTTAGGAGGTTTGTAACTTGCATGAGATGGATGAATTGAGTGTAGATCTCGACACTCGAATCTTGCTTGAAATGATACTTTGAATGCTTGACTTGATCATGAAACCTACATCACAATGTTAGCTCCAAAAACATAAATGATTCAAGAAGACTTTGACATGATGAATGGATCTTGAATGCTGCAATAAATCTCTGATATTTATTCTTTAAATGCTCCCTTAGATCTTGAAAAATTCTAGGTGAAAATTAGTGAAATGACCTTGTATTTATAGGTATGTATCCTTAATTTCCCAAAATTCAAATATCATGAGCCGACATTGAATTATGTATTTGAAAACATTAAAATACCATAAAAAACATAATTTAAATTTAGGTCTTAAGGTTTAGGGAGGACCCATTCTCCCATAAACCTGGAACACACATTGCTCAATGTAAAGTGTTACATGTTTAGGCATTAATTATTGTCGGGTTTCCCCTTTAGAAAATGTAATTTAATAAGATTTTAAATGAATTAAAGAGCCAATTATGGAATAATTAAGCTTAAATTATTGAGAGGGCCCAAATAAGTGTGTAAATGTAATAAGGTACATTTAACAACACTAAATTAAGGTATTATTAAGTCAATTTTAACTTGGAGGGCCCAAACAAGTGAGAAAATGTAAAGGGTTACATTTTCCTACACTACAATAATGTTACCTATTTAAGTTGGTAAGGTTGTGTTGCAAAATCCCATCCATTTCATGCCCCATGATCTTTTAGATAATCTTCTCTTAGGTAGACCATGGATTCATGAGATGAATGGAGTGGCTTCAATGCTTCACCATTCAATGAAGTACATATACAACAATAAGGTTTACACGATAAAAGCTGATCCTAAATCTGAATAGTGTTTACAAATAGAAACAAGAATACCAAATCCTCTTAGCACATTGACACCAACTTTGCAAAGTGAAAATAAAGATGAGTGTCTTTCATCAGTGAAAAATTTGTTGGATGATGTTTGGAGTTCATTCAATTTCACACCTACATCAATGGGGGAATACAAGGTTACAAAAAAAAAAAGAGAAAGAAGCAACAATGGTATCAACACAACATATTGTTGAATCATAAAAAACATCCGATTCCACAACTTCTAGAAAACATGAAGATACAAATTACACATCCACTTATGATGAGAATGACCATGAACAACCATATTGTTCGAAATAAATAAAAAATTCATGGAAGATGTTATCAATTGTTGAAACAATTTGGCTATAATGGAAAATGATGTGGTGTAAAAGAACAAGGTATCCATGTCCCCATAGAGCCTAACACACAAGAAACAACAAGAGGTCTTGGTTATTGTCCTTCCAAAGAAACAAAAGCATCAAAGAAACCTTCACTTAATGTCAATGTCATCACACAAAACACTCCTAGGACAAATATAAATAATGCTCATGATATTGCTTCATCTTCAAACACATGTTTTAGTGATGATTGAGGTTCATTAGATTTTACACCCTCCTTTATGGGAGAGTACAAAATATCACAATCTAAACCTAAAGATTCTTGTGTGTGTATGACATCTTGTGATAAGAAAGAAATATTTTTTTCACAAGAGAAATAAATGAACCCTACTATAGATCAAGATAATATCTTGTCGAGGGGTATGTGCAGGATCATGATGGGCCAAAAAGTGGCAATGGGAAAAAAATTACATTTTACATCGACCTAAAAACGCGAGAATCCTGAGTTGACTTTTTTCTAGCTTGGGTGTCAGTACATTGCTCCAAAGCAATGCCCAAACCAAGATTTACATATCGGATATCTGATTTGAGCTGCCTATAAATACAAAACAATGGGCTTTTAAAATCATTTTACTCATTTTGAAGAGGCTGCGGGCGCATAGTGAGAACGACTTCTTGATATCAGATATCCGATTTCAACAGATATCCGATTTCAAAGGTATGTTTTTGGATTTTTTTAGTTTTAATCAATTTTTCAATTAGATTTGTATAATTTAAGTAGTTTTTATGGATTTTTTTTTTTAAAAGTAGGGATTTTTATTGGTTTTTATTAAAAACTAGAGTTTACAATAGATTTTTATTAAAAAATATTTTTTTTTATGGATTTTGATTAAAAACTAGTGTTGTTGATGTATTTTTATTAAAAACTAGAGTTTGTTATGGATTTTTGTGAAAAAGTAGGGTTTTTTTTGGATTTTTATTGAAAACTAGGGTTTTTTTACATTAATTTCATTTATATTGTGTAATTTCAATTAGATTAGTTAGTTTTTAACTTTAATCAGGTATTATGGATGAGAATAAAAATGCACAAATGTCAAATGCTCCACCACCTCCATAGCCATCAATTGAAGACTTAATTGGTGAAAAATTGGAGCAATTGAGGGGAATTTGTGATGTTTATAAGACAATCCCTCGATTCTCCGAGATGACAAACACATTGAAGGAAATAATTAAAAATATAGAAACCCTCTCCACCCAACATAATGCCTTTCATTCATGGCGAGAAGACATGAGAGAATATTACGCATGTGGATTGTCTTACGATGATGTGAAGGATCTCCAAATAACAAAATCCCAAATAGCCTCTTTATTCATTAACCCCCGCACTGATTTTCCAGTTAATGTTAATGAACCAAAACTTTCTATAAAATGGTGTACGAATAGGGACATTGTAGATAAATTTTGGGATTGTTGGTGTATGGTTTTTGATAAACCACCGAACAACAATTGTGATCTATACCATTTTAATTTATTAAAATATTATACGCTGAGTTTGTGTTAGGGCATGATGTCAATTACTTTGACATAAACCCTTCCAGGGCGTCGGTGGAGGTATACCCCAAGATAAACCAAGGGCAGTTAGAGTAGTCCCATGCCCATATGTTCCCCCTCCTCCCCTTCCTCCGCCACCTCCAGTATATCATCCAGATATTATCCAAGATGCAACCACAAAGACTATTCAGGCTATTCACTCTTTAAGTGGTCATTTGGTTTCTCATGCTTCTATAGTAGCTCAACCACATTCTGGTGATGTTGGCGATGGCTCGAGTACTGCTGCATCCTCCTCCTCAGGTCCACATATTTGTGTGCCACATACTTGCACTATGTGCCACCAGATATGCTTGGGTCCTCTTTTACAACTCGCTGAGCATCCCTTGGACACTTCTGATTATGACCTTCATGATGTGGACATTATAGATCAGACGTAGGGGAGTGGAGTGCACCCTACAGAGTCCTCTCCTGCTAGAGAGGGGGACGTTGGAATAGTGACACAGGTAAGATTTACGTTGTAAATTCATAACTTGCATTTGTTTTTAAATGAATATTAATAAGAGATAGTATAAAGTACTAATATTTATTTACATGGTCTATTTAACAGTTGATGTCTGAGGAGGAGCTCACATAGGTGACTAATAGCACCCTTAGGGCCATTTCATTTGGCCTCAACATGCACACAGTATATATTTTCGCACTCACTTGTTTACATTTTTTTATTATATACTTGCTTGTCATTTGAATTGTCAAATTAATGAAATTATATAATAACTTATATGTTTATCTTATTTTCCTCTTGTAGGAAATACCTAGTGTGAGCGAGGTGCAACCTTGTCCAGACTATGGAGGTGAAAATTTAGATAAGGGGAAGGTAATTGAACTCAAATTCGATTGAATTAATATTTTTAAGATCTTATATTGATTATACATACATCGACATAGATTGGTAGTTTCATATGTACTTGTAATTTTTATGTATAGGCAGTTATGAGCTATACATCATTGTTGACAAGTGTCAAAATGCCTGAAAGAGTATGTATTGGAACACCTCAAGGAGTAGGTGTTGAAACACCTCAGGGAGGAGGTGTTGAAACACTTGAAGGAGATAAATAAAAAGATCAGCCTAAAGAGGTATGCGTTTATTTTATTTTGTGTTTGGTAAATATGTTCCTATTACCAACAATCGTATGCTAACTTGGATCAATTTTATGTTTTTTTTCACATATTAGATTGGAATTTCAAAAGTTTGTTTGGCTGGTTCTTTGAGAGGGGCATATTCTAGGACTCCTGACCCTTTGAAGAGACGTATATTTTAGGTAATTTCAAGATTTCAATTTTAGAGTTCAATTAAAATTCAATGTATATTGATTTTGATGTTAATTATTCGATTTTAAATTATATAGTATTAGTCTCAATTGTGGTTTGAATTTTTCTTGTGTAGCTACCTTCAGAGCCAATGAGTGCTTCAAAGAGGCTCCATTTTGATGATCCACCAATAGTTTAGGATGAGATAGACATTTTGGCATGTAAATTTTGAATAGATATTGAGATGACATATGCCACATTTTGTAAAACTTTGTTTGAGTTGGTGTTGATGCCATTTTTGTATATGTATATACACTTGATTATTGGATAATTTGATATATAGAAGTTGACAATTGAAATTTAATTTTTTCCTCATGTGCATGATTAAACTCTTTGAAAATTTAATCTTGAGCGATGGTTAAATATCAATGTACAATAGCATAAAATTGAATGGTTATATTATGTAGTTTATATCCATATCGCTGATTACATTGCATTGCACATCATTCAAACTCAAAGCATTAGTTCACATCACATAACTAACAACTAGATGTTGATAGATGAAATTTTTTCAATTACAATATAGTTTTCACAAAGTCAACCTAAGAAATTATGCAATTACTTCACATTGCATAACTAATAACTAGGAGCAGCTGTCAATTGCATTTTCCTGTCATGGAATTCTATGAGACCACATTTATTTGAGGCTTTTTTTCAAATAGTCCACTGCCTTTTCTATGCTACCGCATTTTTATACATGTCTACCAAAGCTTTTTATCAAATAGTTCACTGGCTTGTTGCTATGGCTAAAAGCCTAAAACAAGTGCTTTCAAACAAGCTATGGATTCTTGGAAAAATTCTATCAAAGCATAATAGTAAGCAATAACATAGACAAGGTAATGAACTGTTTGAAAAAATGCCTCAAAGAAATGAGGTCTCATGGTAATGGAATGCCATGAAAATCAAAAGCAATTTTGATTCTCATGGAATTCCATCACCATGAGACCTCATTTCTTTGAGGTATTTTTTTCAAATAGTTGACTGCCTTGTTGATTGTCATGGCATTCCATCACCATGAGACCTCATTTCATTGGGGCATTGTTTCAAACAGTTCACTGCCTTGTCTATGCTACCACATTTTTCATACATGTCTATCAAAGCATTCTATCAAACATTTAATTGCCTTGCTGCTATGGCTAAAAGCCTACAACAAGTGCTTTAAAACAAGCTATGGATGCTTGGAAGAATCTAACAAAGCATAATAGTAAGCAATAATATAGATAGGGCAATGAACTATTTAAAGAAAATGCCTCAAAGAAATGTGGTCTCAAGGTGATGGAATGCCGTGACAAGAAAATTGCTATTGATGAGACCACCTTTTTTTGAGAATTTTTTTCAAATAATTCATTGCCTTGTATATGCTACCACATTTTTCATATGTCTACAAAAGAATTTTATCAAACAGTTCACTGCCTTGCTGCTATGGCTAAAAGCCTAAAATGGGTGATTTCAAACAAGCTATATGGATGCTTGGAAAATGGTGCAGGAGCACCTTGGAAACAAAGGACTAGTTGATGGTTAGTTGATGCAACCAAGGATGGAAAACCGGTCACTTTCATAATACAAGGGATTCCTAAACACCTTTCTCAACTTAACTCTCAGATCTCTTTAACAAATCCTACAAATAATCATCATTCTAGACACCCATTTTAGTCCCCTTCAACATACTTCCAACTCACATAGGACTCCTTTGGAACAACTTTCACAAATCATGCAAACTATGTTGCTCAACCTAGCCAAATAGGCCAAATTTCAAAAGCAACCACCCTTGGAACACTTCACAGACCCTAAAAATTGTTTGGGTAGAAATAAACAGATGAAAAAACCTCAAATTTTCCCATTTATCCTCTAGAACTTTCCCTCTAAGACCCTATTCCAGAAAACCCTAAAATTGCTCAAATTTGGCAAGGGTTTATTGAAAAACCTACTTGCAGACTTCCACAGACTTTACCACAAAATCCAACACCCTTGAATAACCCTGCACAAGCTTAAAAGAACAAGACAAATGACTACCCTCAAACAATTCCCACTTTTACCCTCTCTAACCTCACTTTTTCATGTAAAAACACCCCAAATGCCATCTAGGGCATCACCAAATATCATAATGTTGACCTACCTTGCACAAGAAATAATGAAAAAATGTTTATCTATCCTAACTAAGCCTATCCACCAAGTTATAACATCATACAATGGGTGGAAGGCTTAAAAGTCCATTTTAAATGCACTCAAACCCTTGGAACAGGGCTCACAGACTGACCTCCAGTATAATGCCTCTTAAATGCACAAAAAATGAATGAAATTAATTGAAACCAAGTTTGTGAAGAATTTAACTTTGTTGCCCACCAGTTTCCATTAAAAAGAAAGCAACAAGCTATGGTCTCATGGCCTTTTTTTGCATGAAAATCAGTGTTGGAGTTCTGTTGGAGGCTGAAAACTACTTGTAAGGGAATAAATAAATCTTGTTCTACAACTCGTATGACCAAAAATACTATTCCATCACGTATTTATGGTTACGTTTAGGTTAGGTATGGTCCCCTTTCACACCCAAATAGGACGAAGCAGTCCGAGCTACGTTCAATCGACGAAATCCCTTAAGAGTCCAAAGTGCTAAAATGCAGCAATCTTTGAAGGGCTATTTCTCGGAAACCATGAAACTTAAAAAATCTCTGTTTGAGACTATGGGATCATATTGAGACCATATACAATAACCACTCTCATTTTTTGCTATCTCAGAGGCATTTTGCTATGGTGATGAGTTTTTAGTTGAGGGAAAAGTTGCGAAATGCAAGCAATGTAAAGTTGCAAAGTGTTGCAACTTTCATTCTCCAACTCGTACGACCAAAAAGATTGTTTCAACACATTCGAATGGGTACATTTATGCTATGGATGGTCCTCTTTTGCACCCAAATACGCCGAATCACTTCGAGCTACATTGGACCGACGATTTCCCTTAAGAGTCCAAAGTACTAAAAGGCAACAATATTTGAAGGGATATTTCTCAAAAATCATGATGCTTACAAACTCTCTGTCTGAGGCTATTGGATCATGTTGGGACCATCTACAATAACCTCTCTCGGTTTTTTCTATCTCAGAGACGTTTTCTCCTGGTGACGAGTTTTCAGTTGAGGGAAAAGTTGTCAGATGCAAGCAGTGTAAAGTTGCAAAGTGGTGCAACTTTCATTCTGCAACTGGTATGACCAAAAAAATTGTTCCAACACATCTGGATGGGTACATTTACGCTAGGGATGGTCCTCTTATGCACCCAAATGCGCTGAATCACTCCGAGCTACATTGGACTGACGATTTCCCTTAAGAGTCCAAAGTCCTAAAATACAACAGTCTTTAAAGGGCTATTTCTTAGAAACCGTGATGATTACAGACCCTCTATCTAAGGCTATGGGATCATGTTGGGACCATCTACAATAACCTCTCTTAGTTTTTTCTATCTCGAAGGTGTTTTCTTGTGGTGACGAGTTTTCAGTTGAGGGAAAAGTTGTCAAATGCAAGTAGTGTAAAGTTGCAAAGTGGTACAATTTTCATTTTGCAACTCGTATGACCAAACAAAATATTCCAACATGTTCAAATGGGTACATTTATGCTAGGGATGGTCCTCTTTTGCACCCAAATACATTGAATCACCCCAAGCTACATTGGACCGGTGATTTCCCTTAAGAGTCCAAAGTGCTAAAAGGCCATACCATCTATTGTACAATCTATAGCTTGATGGTATGGCCAAGGTAGATGTTATTAGGACTGTATAAGGTGAATATGTGGGTTTAAAGAGCTGGAAAGGTCTATAGTTGAGTTGTTGAGCTGCCATGCATGGCAAAAATGAGTGAAATTAGGTGAAAAATGGTGGTTCCAACATGCTAATGTCAATGAAACGTGGGGTCAACAAGATTTAAGGTTTGATCAAGCTTGTGTAGGTCCTAATAGACGTGTTTGATGAGTTTATAGGGCATGGCAAGGTTGGAAACAATGATTTCCTTAAAAAACTCATGAAAGTTGCTAGATCAAAGACTCAATTACATTGAAAATGACCTTCACATGACCTTTTTACATTTTTTTTGGAAAAAGTGGCAAGCCACTGTAATTTATTATATATAAATAGGAGATATTACAAAACCAGTTTTAAACGAGCATACCGATAGGAAAGAACCAGGAAGAAAACCTCCGGTTGTAGCTCGATTAAGTACAAAAAGCTCTTACAGAATTGTCCCAATAACAGTAACAAAGCATACACCTGTATGACTATTTCAACCTATGAGTTTCCAAAATATAGATCCCTTTAAATTTTGAAGATACCCTTTATACAATGCCAAACATTTGACCCATATTTCAAAAAACATCACTGGATATAGATTATGCCCATACACAATTATGACCTTTTTACATTGTTTTGCATTTGAAAATTCAAATTTTACAAAATTTGCCTATTGGAGGCATTCAGGGCACAATCTTCCATAGGAGTAGTATGTTGACATTCTGGAGTGACAAGCACCTGTACAAACCATCAAGGTAGCAGTTAAACTACATACAATAGAAAAGATGCTTAGAATAACCAATCTATATTATTGTAATCTGTCGCATACCTCTCCGAAAGGATCAGAGCTGCCTATTGTTGCAGTAGGTCCAAGATCAATCATGCCAGGAATATCACAAAAGTTGTCAAATGATAAATCTATATTGTCACAATAGAAAATATGCTTAGACTAACAAATCTATATTAATCTAAACAACTTGAATGATGATGAATTGGTAATGCAAACTATAGAAGATGAGCTTAGAATAACCAATCTATATTATTCTAAATGACCTAATTGATGATGGGATGATAATGCAAATTATAAAAGACGCTTTGAATAACCAATCTATATTATTGTAATCTGTCGCATACCTCTCTGAAAGGATCAGAGCTGGCTATTATTGCAGTAGGTCCATGATCAACCGTGCCAAAAATATCACAAAAGTTGTCAAATGAGAAATCTATATTGTCATAATAGAAAAGATTCTTAGACTAACAAATCTATATTAATCTAAAAAACCCGAATGAGATTGAATTGGTAATGCAAACTATAAAAGATGCTTAGAATAACCAATCTATATTATTCTAAATGACCTAATTGATGATGAGATACTAATGCAAACTATAAAAGACACTTTGAATAACCAATCTATATTATTGTAATCTGTCACATACCTCTCTGAAAGGATCAGAGTTGGCTATTGTTGCAATAGGTACATGATCAATTGTGCCAAAAATATCACAAAAGTTTTCAAATGAGAAATCTATATTGTCACAATAGAAAAGATGCTTAAAGACTAACAAATCTATATTAATCTAAACAACCTGAATGATGATGAATTGGTAATGAAAACTTTAAAAGATGCTTAGAATAACCAATCTATATTATTCTAAATGACCCGATTGATGATGAGATGGTAATGCAAACTATAAAAGACACTTTGAATAACCAATCTATATTATTGTAATCTGTCGCATACCTCTCAGAAAGGATCAAAGCTGGCTATTGTTGCAACAGGTCCATGATCAATCGTGCCAAAAATATCGCAAAAGTACATACAAAATATCACTATTAAAGACACTTGCATTGCAATAGTATACAAAAATCAGTATTAAATAAAGAACACCAATGAACTTAAGCATAATGAACCTAAGCATTGTACCTTCCATTCTTGAATATGCTATTCAAGTGTGCCTGAAGGGTCATCTCTTTGCTTAAGAGTATTCAATATTGCTTCATGATCAACATTACTAAGTGTCCATAGTTGTTTTGTCTTTGGTTTGGCATAATGCTTCAACAACTTAACATTTGTTTCTATAACAAGGTGTGAATAAATGAGAATGGTTTTGTGTTTCTCATAGTCTTCAAATGCAGGTATGCCATTATTTCTAATCATGTATGTTTGCAACCAAGTTCCTGCAACCACAACTGAACCTGTAGGATACATGAACCCATCATCATCTTCCATTAGTTGTGTTAGCTTGTGCTTGACCCGCACAAATTGAGCCAACCAATAGTCTGATCTCTCTTCATTCCCCTGCGGTGCAACAACTGCAAAAACATGTCCTGGTTGTAGTAGATTTGAAACTCGGTCGTAATCAACTGAACTTTCCATTGTGTCATTTGTCATGGATATAGTTTGAGATAAAGGAGTTAGATACCATGGAACCCATGTATCCACCCACTCACTTGACTCGCATTGCTTCCACTAGCACTGAATACAACTCTGACAAAAACAAGCCAACTGTCGTATCCAAATGGTCCATGTGCTTGCATTTGAGCTTTGAAATGAATGCATCTTTGAAGAATCTTTGATTGTATGACAATCCAATCTGCCTCCCACTGTACCCTCCTCAACCAACCAAAAGAATCTGCACACTGTTGAATGAAGTGTCCCTCCCTATGAAAATGCTGAACTACACCAATCGAAAATAAAAAAAGCATCACTAAATTTTGCTCCTGAAATCTTCAATTGCTCCTTAACTAGAGCTCTTTTTACACATGCACCTGCTCCATCATGCTCCCCTATCCCATTCCCAACTTCAAAAAAACTCCAAATATGAGGTACACCCCTCTCTACATGCATTCTACTCAACCAATAAAACATACAAGAATTCTTGAATTGACCTATGCAGTTATCTGACCAAATGAGATGTTGGCCTAGTGCTATATCATGCTCCTGCAAGAACTCAAAAAAATTCTCGAAACAATGTTGGACATACTCAAATGAGTGAGATCTATCATCACTCATATAAAAATGATACTCTCTGATTATCTTTCGATCCTCCTCTGTACTATCAGGTTCATGTCTAAACTTTATGTGGACAAAAATAGAATCTGAATGGAATTGTAATACTGAGATTGTACCTCATTTTGTGGTTGCAATGTGTAGTTTTCTGCAAAATCAACCAATGATATAATAGTGCCAATCGGAAAAGAGTCGTTACACATCCTTAATTATTGATCCAACCACTGAGACCTATGACTATGCCTTGCATACTTGTAAAAAATATTATCCTTAAAATCTGAAATAAAATCAACAATACTGCATTCTTTTGTAACCAACTCGCATCTAGAACCTTCACCTCTACTCTACAAAGCATATTTGACTATCTCATATCTCTTTTTCTCAACAAGCTTGTTTCCAAATTCATTTTCGGAACCCTCATGAAAAAATTGAACAAAATTTGACAAGCCACCACATTGTGAGCACTTCACATTTAAACAATCATTTCTATAGAAAAAGCAACCATCATCTCTAGGACATAAAAATAGATCTAACAAGTCCCTTGATGATTTCGGAAGATGCATTGCACCACACTCCTGCAACATTTCATTAGTATGCAAAGTATAATGGATATAACATAATAGTTCATGGTACATTGAAAACTCCACATGGTATTTGCAACAACAAGTATTATGAATCTTAAGAGGCACACAATAAAATGGCTTCAAACCTTCAAAATTCCTTTGTGAGATTTCCATATTTCGATGTGTTTCAATAAAATTTTTGAACAACATTGTTTGGCTTGATTCCAAGAAATGTTTAGGATGCGGTGTATGGTCTCGATTGCCAATTCTTAACTTTAAAACATCCTTTGCACTGGGTGATACTCTAGAGTTATCATGCCAAAATTTCTGAACTACCTTGTTTACATTATCGGTTAGCTTCTTATCGACACGTGGAAGCCTCTCGAAAAAAGCCCATGTATCATTTTGAAGAGGATCATCTATTCTTTGTCTTCTTGCAAGTGCTCTATCCAAAGTTTTATGATTTATGTCAAAATGAATACAAGTTTATCTCATAAAGCGAGCTTTTTTCAATTGATGGCTTACTAGGGCGGTTGTAATGACTCTTCGAGCAACTCTCTTATCTTTTTCCTTGTTATTTTTCCAATAGACTTTAGAGCATTAAAAATATTTTTGACAATAATAGAATTTTTGTCGGTCTTCTTGTTCACACAAATCTTCAATTTGGCTAGTAAAGGTCTCATCTTTTGCATCTTTAGCAATTGTACAAAAGTTGGCATTGCTCGGTCAATGTCTTATCGCTAAAATATTGGTTGAAAAGTCTTGTAGCCCACAACCAAACAGTTCGTGTTGACCTCTTGCCTTTAAAATCATTTATAATGTTCTCATCAATTTCAAGTAACCATTTAGGGGTTCTTGAAGGTCTTGAATTTGGAATATGTCTTTCTTCCACACAAGGTTCTTCATTTCTCATGTAATCTGGTGAAACATAATTTACACTTGGTTCAATATTATGTTCAACATCTTGAATTCCAACATTTTCACCTTGAACATTTTCAATATCAATTCGAATAATTTCATTCTCAATTTCAATATCATGTTCAACATCTTCAATTCCAACATTTTCACCTTGAAAATTTTCATTATCAATTTAAATATTTTCATTCCCAATTTGAATATCATGTTCAACATCTTCAATTCCAACATTTTCACCTTGACCATTTTAAATATCAATTTGAACATTTTCATTCCGAATTTCAATATCATGTTCAACATTTTCACCTTGAACATATTCAATTTCCTCTTCACTTGAAAGACCATAGGGCTCAGGTTCACCAATATTTAACATACCTTGTCTTCTCTTCCTATGAAATTCTATATCTCTTTGTCTATATGCTTCAATTTGTTCTTTTGTAAGCTTTCTCTTACGTTTTTTCTTCCAACGACTGCTGCTCCCCATTATACCTCATAAAAGATGCTAAAAATCATTGCTTATGACTGATTTGAGTAGAAGATGCTCCAAAAAGTTGATCTTTTATCTCTTCCTGTTTGAAACCACGCGTTTGTTGCCTGCAAAGCCTACAAATAAAATGTAGGGTTCATTGGAATGCACAAAACAACCCACATGGGGTTTTTCTATGGCCCACAAATTCGATATCCGATAAAATATGATATTTGATTTGAATTTAAAAAAAAAATGTTTTGTAATGGTAGGATTTTAGTGCTACAAATCGGATATCCGATTTGTGCACACATAGACCTAAGGGTTAATGGTAGAGGGTAGAGGGTTTAAGGGTTAAGGGTTTAGGGAAAAGGGTTAAGGGCTAAGGGTTAAGGGTTTAGGGTTAAGGGTTTAGGGTTTAGGTTTAAGGGTTTAGGGTATAGGGTAGAGGGTTTAAGGGTTAAGGGTTTAGGGTATAGGGTTTAGGGTTAAGGGTTAAGGGTTTATGGTTTAGGTTTAAGGGTTTAGGGTATAGGGTAGAGGGTTTAAGGGTTAAGGGTTTAGGGTTAAGGGTTAAGGGTTTAGGGTATAGGGTTTAGGGTAGAGGGTTATAAGGGTTTAGGGTTTAAGGATATAGGGGAGAGAGATAGATTGAGTGAGAGAGAGACCTAAGAGAGGGAGAGGGGGTATGAGGGAGAGAATTGAGAGAGAGTAGAGGGTAGAGGGAGAGAGAGAGATAGGGTAGAGGGTTTAATGGTTTAGGGTTTAAGGGTAGAGGGGAGAGAGAGACCCGAGAGAGGGAGAGGGGGTATGAGGGAGAGAATTGAGAGAGAGAGAGAGTAGAGGGTAGAGGGGAGAGCGATAGAGGGAGTGAGTGAGAGAGAGATAGAGAGACTTGAGAGAGACTCGAGAGATAGAGGAAGTCAGTGAAAGAGAGGTAGATAGGGAGTGGGAGAGAGATAAGGAAGGGAGGGTTAATGGTAGTGGGTTTAAGGGTTAAGGATTTAGGGTAGAGGGTTATAAGGGTTAAGGGTATAGGGGAGAGAGATAGATGGAGTGAGTGAGAGAGAGAGACCTGAGAGAGGGAGAGGGGGTACAAGGGAGAGAATAGAGAGAGAGAGAGAGGGTACATGGTACAGGGTTAAGGGTAGAGGGAGAGATATAGAGGGAGTGAGTGAGTGAGTGAGAGACCCGAGAGAGGGAGAGGGGATAGGAGGGAGAGACTTGAGAGAGAGAGAGAGTAGAGGGTTCAAGGGTTATAGAGGGGAGAGAAATAGAGGGAGTCAGTGAAAGAGAGGGAGGGAGGGAGTGGGAGAGAAATAGAGGGTAGAGGGGAGAGAGATAGGAGTGATTGAGTGAGAGACTTGAGAGAGAGAGGGAGTGGGAGAGAGATAGAGGGTATAGGGTTGATGGCAGAGGGTAGAGGGTAGAGGGGAGAGAGATAGAGGGAGTGAGAGAGAGAGCGAGATTTGAGAGAAGAGAAGGAGAGGGATAGTAGGAGGGAGAGAGAGAGAGAGGGTAGAGGGTTTAAGGGCTTAAGGTTTAAGCGTTAAGAGTATCTAGGGGAAATAGATAAAGAGAGTGACTCTAAGAGAGAGACATGGCAAAGGGAGAGGGGGTAGGAGGGAGAGACTTGAGAGAGAGAGGGAGTGGGAGAGAGATAGAGGGTATATAGGGTTAATGGTAGAGGGTTT